>JBAMJV010004012.1:0-130382 GCA_037951105.1 Echinarachnius parma | reverse complement strand
CCTACTATGGTTATATTTATACAGTATATTGTTTAATCATTGTATTTATTACTGAATTTACTTTAGATATAATTGTTATTCCTCATCTTGTTTTATCATTTATTATAAATTATAACTGTATTGTATTATTTTGTATGTTTATTTATTTATGTATGTATGTATAAATGGTATTTTTTCTGAACACGTATGCAGCAACAAGCTGAATTGCACGTGCTAAACATTACATCAAAACAAACTATGTAATTCATATAAACACTAACCATAATTGTGAAACTTATATTACATGTATAAACATGATTGTGAAAACGACATAATTAATTCCAATATAAAAAAAATTACATTCATACACTTTTCTAAATAATTTTCAATTCATTTTCACTTATTGTACAAAGAAAATAATGTATATACTGAATTATAATGTACAGCAGTATTTTGTTAAAATATGCATGTGTAGATATAAATAAATCATGGTAATTAAATACATAAACATCCATACGCCGAAAATGTTCGAGGCCGAGACCGAGTGGGGAGTGGGGAGGGGGGGGGGGGGGGGGGGGGGGGGAGTCAACA
Source organism: Echinarachnius parma (assembly GCA_037951105.1). Taxonomy (NCBI): domain Eukaryota; kingdom Metazoa; phylum Echinodermata; class Echinoidea; order Clypeasteroida; family Echinarachniidae; genus Echinarachnius; species Echinarachnius parma. The sequence continues at coordinate 129,812 of JBAMJV010004012.1, read as the reverse complement.
AGACCGTTCGTTGTCCGAGACCACTGGTTTAGATGGCCGAGACCGCTAAAAGTGAATTGGGGGGAAGGGGGGGGGTGCGTATACGAACCCAACGCACCCCCCTGGTTACGGGCCTGGAGAGAACCACTAGATTTCTAATGAAGTTTTGTAGATTCGGACAATATTACTAGATGCCTTTATTAATGCAATTGACACTTTATATGTTTCAGTAACGGGGGGTTCCCGAGGGATCGGGTTTGAGGTTGTGAAGGGTCTTTGTAAGCAGCTGGGAAAGAATGGAGTCGTCTATCTCACATCTACGAGCGAGGGTCGAGAAGCTAAGGCGTTGGAACTCTTGGAGAAAGATGGCATCCATCCCCGGTCTCATCTACTCAATGTGAATGCCAAGGAGAGCATCTTAAAGCTGCGAGGACCACATCATCAAGGAGCATGGCGGCATTGATATTCTAATCAACAATGCTGGCATATCAGATGGGGTAACAATATTATCAAACAGATTTGTATATTCTTTAAATTCTTGTCAACATGGCTGCATGGTATAACGAAAGTTAACGACATTTATCTATATTTGAATCACCAAGGTTTCAGCCCGATGTATATTTTTGTTTCTATTTTATTTAAATTCTTCAGTGATAAGGTTCGAATCCGAGACCTCCGGGTTGCCAGACCGGTGCTCTATACCAGCTTAGCTATAGTGTTTAAAAAACAAATTTACTGAGATTTATATATTTCGTTACTGTTTATCATGATTTTATACCTACTATGTATTCTTGTATGTTTTCAATAGAAAATTAAGTTGGATTGTGGTAGAAACATCATTAATGTGCGTGAATATAACATAAGATAATGTGATTTATTGTCGTCTTTTATCTTGTGTTATAGGCTGAAAAAGACATTCCGCTTTCGGTGCAAGCAGAGAAATGTATACAAACCAATTTCTTTGGAGTTCTTCACGTCACCGATGCATTTCTTCCTTACATTAGAGATGGCGGAAGGTAATCTATTCCCTATACTATAAAGATCTTGCGATCCCATAGAGTTAATACAACGCCCACCAGGTAGGCAAAACGGTTTGCAAATAATATTATGATTATAATTTTATTCAAATTTATAAGCGTTCTTTGCCAGATGATCTGGATTCTGGAGACATGAATCTACTAGGAATTCACCTTGCATATGTTATTGTAATATTTCGTTGTCATGTCGGGAAACCTCTAGCAAGCGATTAAGCTGCAACGTTTGTTAATTATTAATAACCATGATAACCATGCCCCCTACCCCGTCCTCCTGCCTGTTGACGCCCATTCTATCTTTCGCAGAGCTTGTGATAGCAACATCAATAAATGGTATAAAGTTATATACTTCCCGTTGTTTGGATGGTGATAACTATATTGCATATTATATTGATAATCTGTGTCAATGTATCTTTCTAGGATTGTGAATACAGTCAGCAGCAAGGCATATAAAGTGTTCAGAGGACTGAATAGTGACGAGCTAACCAACAAATTCAGAGACGCCTCGACGTCTCAAGAGGTTGTCGACCTCATGACGGACTTTGTTGAGTGGGTGAGATATAGTACACTCTAGTAACTTTGTAGACATAACTATGCAGAAACTGACGAATGATTGATAATAATGATGTGTATTTCTTTGTTCTGACATGTCCAATGAGTGATGAGGGAAAAATCCATGTCATATGGCCGAGTATATGAGCAAAAATGCATAGTGATATTTGCTAATACTCGATCATTGCCATAATTTTGTACACAGTTGAACGAACGTCTCCCAGGGAGACTTATATATATCCAAACAAATATATCATCATCATATATATATTCATAACGTCATTCGTTTTAAAAACTATTTCTGCCCTGCCCCCCCCCCCCCCCTTCTTTTTGGGCGAACCAAATGTGGAGCAGTTTATAGATAGCTCTCTCACTGATGACTCCGGAAAATGTTGCCCCCTCCCACCAATCGCAAACGTATCGACGCCTCTGCCTGGGTGTAATTATACATGGATGCCCGCGATGGGCATTAGCAATTTAGCATGACTGTGCTTGTTATTTTGAAATGAGATATGGTTATAATAATAAATGAAGCATGTATTGGTATATTAAATGTAGTTTTACATCTCTGTGTTAGTTTTTAGTTGTAGTATACAATAGCTATACATGTTGCATGAGTTATAACATGATTAATCAATTTATTATTTCAAATTTCAGAGCCGCTAAGAGAGGTGACCACGTTGAGAGGGGATGGCCAGACATTCCCTTGGTTTCATATGAAGTAAGCAAGTTAGGTATTGCCTCCCTAACAAGGGTTTACGCCAGGCAACTATCCGGCAGGAAAGACATCCTCGTCAATTGCGTAAGTGATTCTTGAAACATTCACTTGTGTAATGTATACATTTTTGATACAGTTATATCGTACAGTAGTATCCAATTAAATGGATAAGTTTTTGCAGGGTTTAATTCAGTGGCGTAATCAGGAATTCTCCTTGCCGTGTATAAACGCGAGCCACTTTAGGTGGGGTCCAGGGGTGGAACTCCAAGAAGCTTTTGCTGTTCAACCCCCCCCCCCCCCCCCCCATCTATATAACCAGAAAGAAACAAGATAAACACGGCCTGATATACGAGGGAAGGGGGGGGGGGGCACGGGGTAGCCCCCACCGGCCTCGCTAAGCCACTGGGTATATTTTACCCCCATGGTGTACCAGATTAAGTGAAGAAAATTGTCCTTATAAACATAACAACTTAATTGTTGGTCAAATCCTTCTCCTTTAACGTGCATGAGTATATACCCTCTAAAATTATATACCTTGAAGAGCTACTGTCCTCTTGGGGGAGGGTTGTGCTGTGTCGTGTGCTGTTGTATGTGCTAATTAAGTAACGTGATGTTGATGATTCTCAAGTTTTACTTGACATATTTGAGCTTTTGCATTTCGTAAAATTATAGTTTTAACAGGGGATCGAACTGTGAGTCAGAATTCAGTTATAAATTATATCCTCATATTTTGCAGTATCAGCCGGGTTTCTGCGATACGGACATGGTCGCCTACTATTTTAGAGACAGGGACAAGTTGGTGACACAACCGATCAGTCCTGCCGAAGGGGCCGACACCGCGATCTACCTGGCCCTTCTACCACCAGGGACTACGGGAATACAGGGACAATATCTCTACAAGAGACAAGTCTATGATATGTTCAACTATGACATCCATGAGTTAGTTTTGAACTGACGAGCAGTGGTTGTTTGGTTAAACTTTGTGTATGTTATGTTTCTTTCAACGTCCTTTATAAGTTACTTTGTACAATATAAACTAAACGGAAATAAATTTGACTAAAATGTATCTGCAGTGGTTTTTATTTTTTACACTAGTCTTTCTTTACAACTTACTTTGTTTATCATAAACTGAACTGAGATCAATTTAAATGAAACTTATTTGTGGGGTATTTATTTTGTTCTTTTGTACCCCAGGCCTGTACAAGTTACTTATTTGTTTACGAAGTATCGAAATATAGATTTCATTGAAATTTGTGGTACATAATATGTCTACATATCTAATTGAGTTATTAGTGGTACATTTGTCCATACATTTAAATTACATTTTAGTGGTACATATAATATCCATATATTGACATTCCAGTGGTACATGAAATGTTCATATTTTAATTAAAAATTTTAGTGGTACAATGTCCATAATTTCTGAACTATTTGAAATAATAACAATCTTTATTAATTGAAATATTAGCGATAATCGTATGGAGCCAGCTTCCAATCCTAGCAGATCTTCGTCAGGACAGAAATGACCAGAAATATCAGTGGTACATACATTTTATTTGAATTTTAGTAGTACATATTATGTTCATCCATTCAATTGAAATTTCAGTGGTACATATTGATGAACATATCAAAATTGAATTTTGACTGATACATGTAAATGTCCATATATATTGCATTGAAAGTTTAGTGGTACATGTATATGCAATGTTTATATATCTTGGTGATTGTCTTCCAAGTTTAAGTTCAAATTAATAAAATATCACGACCATCATTGTAGTATCCTGGATAAATCAATGTTTTGAATTTGCATGCACCCCCATGAATTCTCAGAGCGTGTCTCAATCAATGCACTCTGTGATTTCTTGTATACTGCCCTCTACAGTCAGTCAACCCACTGCTTTCCTATTTTCAGTGTCTTATCAGTGAATACCTGATACCTGATTGTGTGGGGAGCTGTGACTGATATCAAATAAACAACCATAAAGGACACCACAATTATCATTCATACTCATATTCACTGCTTGACCCTTTTCACTTTTCAAGTTGTGATATTGTTTGATGGCAGAATTAGAAAAACAAATTAAAGTGATCCATCCATTAATTAACTTTATAAAGATATTCCCAAAAGTAAAACAATTTCATTCTGGTGACAAATCTCTTCAGTATAGCTTTTCAAATTGTTATTCTTAATGCGCAGTAGAGTATACATGTATTTATGTAGTAACTGTGCAATGTAAGTGTACATTATAATCATTATTATTACTATCATAATTTCTGTTACCATAAGCCAAACAACCACATACAAGAGAAGTGTGAAAGTTCCAAGTGATTTTGGTTGAATTTGACAAGTTAATGGATCACTTTAATCTTTTTAATGAAAACCATTGAAACAAAGAATTATACATTATAAATGTGAATATTTATTGATTTCTTAGACAAGTTGAAAAAAAAAGGAAAGAAGAAAGAAAAAGTCTGAATTCTAAGATCAGTAAATGTCCACGCTAAACATCACACAGAGTGTTAAGGGAGGCAAATCAATGTTAAGAGCACCTGTGGGAAAAATAAACATAACATAATTTTCTCTATACAACATTACAAAGAATTCCTAATACTCTTTATGTTATGTCCCACATGCTCAACAGTTGAAGTGTACTATATATCAGATTTTAATAAGCAACATAATTTTCTGCTACACAATACCTTTCGATCTATGCAAGAAATCTAATGGTGCACAATACTGTTTCATATTTGATGTAGACTAAAATGTACTTCAAAAATAAACATAATGGAATGATCTTAAAATATTCTATTAACAAGTGTCAAAAGCAATGACTTCTAAAGGATTTCTTATTACATTTTCAACAGGATAGCTTACTATGACGACGTTGTGTCAACTGTTTTCAAAAATATATTTGTGACAGTTATTTGGGTAAAACCCCCCCCTCCGAAAAAAAAAGTCAATATACAAACATTAAAATGAATAAGTATTATGCCTCATTACCTCAACAGTATCAATGAAGAAATGTCAAAAGTTATTGCTTCAATATTCTAAAAAGCAATCACAAAGTAGCTTATTTTCAAATATCACGTTTCCGGTTCCTTAAAAGAAAAGAATCTAAGACCAATTCAAATTAACCATGAGACTCCCAAAGAAAGCTCTTCATCTACCTAAACATGACTGTACAACAAACACTACAGAAATATTACATTTGGTGCTAGAGTGAGTAACACATTTTTTTCCAAACACATTTTAGAGTATACTAAATATACACAATATGTGCTAAGTGTAAACGTTTTACCATAATTGCACTTTAAAATTCACTCAGCATGAACATAATCTAAACTCTAGTCTTGATTTTAAGAGCAAGATCCAAAAATTCCAAACATGAAATTTACATGGAAAAATGCAAAATCAATTTGACCTAAATCGTGTGTCTTTCATTATATTTAAATCAACCATCATAATGAATGTTTATTACATATCTTGACTTTGAGGCATAAAGGCATTCTATGCTATTTCTGCTTAATCTTTTCTAAGAAAAGATAAAGGGGAATATGAGTGCTAGCTGTACATTTCAAGAATTCAAATGACCCTTTTAAAGGGTATGTCTTATTAGTGCAAGCCCCAAAGTCTTTTATCTACAAAGAAAGAGGAAAATGAAATGAGCTAAATAAAATAAACAAATAGATATGAACTCCAATATTTACTGGATATAATCTAACTAACGAGAAGGGAAAGCCTGCAATGTAATTACATTTTATATCATGATAAATAGTGATCCTTAATTTGTCATAACACTGAAATGAAGCATTATAAAATGGCCAGTTTTGTACAAGTAAAGATGAACAATGAATGCCCAGTATTTCTTTTCACAAAATGTGTACATTCACATTAGGGATACAATTATGCTGTAGCACATGTATTGTACTTTGATTCTAGAATTTAGGATTAAACTGAAGATAGGAAAATTTTGTATAATAAACTCAATAGAAATGTATAATCACTCCTTGGCAAAAATAGCAGTGAATATTGATCTAACAATTATATTTTGTAATTCATCGCAGACTTTCCTTTCCTGTATAAATACAGATGTTATTCATATGATGCACCCAAATAGACGTAAACCTAGTACACTTTATAATAGACTTAAACGTTATTGTTATGAACAAATATTAATACAGAGGAACAGATCAAGTATACATAAAATGTCTTTGTTCATTTGGGTAATATTTCAACATGTCATAAACCACTGCTTCTAAAGAGAATTTAAGTTTGAAATATCTCTCTAAAAATTTGCAATTCTGTACAAGATCATTGCTAACCATTGAAAAAAGGTAATGGACACTAAAGAAAGAGAACGAATAACTTTATAGCCTAGCCTCAAAACAGCTAAAATCTAGAATTACTAGAAACAAAATGTTCCATAAACTTATCAACACGAGACACTCTCAAACCACATTATTTTTAAAAGCGCTTAGAGATGATTATCAATCGTGATACGTGCTATCTAAATCAAGTATACTATTATTATTATTGAGAGTCAACATTGGGCCTAAATTTTCGATCCTAGCAGAATCTTCTTCAGAGGTTAACTAACCAGGCCCTATATTGACTCTCATTTTATTACACAGGCATCATTTTAGTAGTTTTCAGCAGTATTTTTGCATCTATTATTATTATTTATATTCTTTACCCTGCTCAGGTTATTGTTCGGGTGCATCATATGAACAAACGATTCATGGATTCAGGGGCCAATTCATGAATTCAGGGGTAAATAATTAATAAGTATTCTTATACTACTCTCCTGACTTCAAAGAATCTCTTGAGGTAGTAGACCTGTCCCAGCGTCATGGCAACCAGCACTAAACTCTCAAAGAACGCCCACAGCACCACCCTGGAATTTGTGTTGTCGTTAACTGCAAAAGAAATAAAGACAGGTGATTACTGAGAAGTGAAAAACAATGTTTATTTGTTAGAAATTGAGTACACTTACAAGACGATACAATCTAACTTCATTTGATGTAGCTTTAAATCAATTCAAATGCAGTATCAAAATTTAAGAAGAGGTGATTATTCATAGAAAATTGTACTATAGATTACTGTAGATTGCATGGTCACGAAACACTAACACTATAGGAACTAGCTCTTACTTGTCCTCTTTTTTTCAATCATTTTTTCTCTTCTTTTCCAATGACAAAGGATCCTACTTCCATCAGCATATTTAGGTGCAATATCATTCATCACTTTGCAGTTTAGTCAAGATTAGAAATTAAGGAAGGATAATTGATTTTCTTACTTGATCTGTGGACTCGTTCCCTGACCTCCATGTACTCTAGTTCATGTTTGACGCCAGTCAGTCCGGTGGCTAGCTCATTCACCATCTCCTCCAGCTTACTGTGATGTTCTGAGGAGTAATGAGGAAGAATGAAATATGTATTCATGATCTATTTGTCTATATAGGATATTCACTATCTTAGGGTCACTGGGTTTCACTTCACAATAAAACTTTTAAGTTGTAAAACAAACACGCTTTTTACTCATGGGTCAATACCTTTCCTTATACAATTTAACTGTACATTTCTTTCAATGAGAATATCAAGGTAATCTACCAAACGATTTGGTGACTGATCTTTTTAGGGGAAAAAAAAACATTGGATTTCCATTGAGTTACCTCATCAACAACAAAAAAGAGGAACACATTTCTATTTATACTTGATTCAAGCTTCTATCTAATAATGGACTTCAACACATTTTGATTACTTAGTTAAAAATGTTATCATCATCATCACTGTTTTGTATAACATAACTTAATGGGTGAAGGGAAAAAAGGGCATTCTTTTCTAATACCTTCAGTATCTACACCCTGATCCTTTGGAGTATCACCAATATCCATGGAAAACATGACAATCTTGGGAGTCATGGTGGACATTTTGTTGCTGAAGCAGTAGCGATAGATTCCGTCCATGTGAGCAGCAAAGGTGTATTTCCCATTGGACTCCCTCTCTCCCTTGTGGATCGGTTTGCCATCAGGTCCAGTAATCTGACAGAGAAAGAGTAAATCAGCAAAAACATCAGATCAGGTCTTGCCTTTTTCCTTTTACTGGTGACCCATGTGCCAATGGCCACCAACGAATTATAATGGGACTGGGAATCCATCTGATGTGTCATTTTGGCCACCTGAAAGAAAACCTTATAATGGGAGAGCCTGAATACTATTTTATTTTGATTGCTACTTTTCAAAATTCTGCTTCCATTAAAATAGCACTGAATTGTGTTTTACTTTGAACTTTTTGGGTAATTACCGGAGATCTTCTTGGCAATGATTAAGGAGGCTTTATTGGCCTGAGCCCCCGTGTAATTTTTCACTGCCTGAAATATAATCCAGAGATCTTTTTATTGGGATGACAAGTGAACACTTTCTCCAAAAGAACTTATGGAGGAGGAAGGTCCAGTAAGCTGATGGAGAACAGGAACAAGACATTAACAAAGCCCACTCCTGTATAGAGTCAAATGGTTAACTGCAAAAAGCCTTGAGAATTGAGATGAGAAACAAAATATCAAAATTCAAAATTTTACTTTTGATGGGAATGGCAGACACACTGATCAGTGATCACTGCCCTCGACAATATGGAGGGTGTCTGTCTGTTGTTATTTACTCAGCATTTTCTACCAAGCTACCGAGAGTAGATGGGCCCACAGCTTGACAAAAAGAATGGATGCTCTACTGCAATTGCGTGGAGCATCCATTCTTTTTGTTATGCCATGGGCACGTCTTGGTAGACTGCAGTAATGTGGAAAGTTTATTTTGACTTATAAATACTGTAAGTCTTTAGTCTGAGAGTAGATTTACTCGTGGAGTCTTGGATGATATTTTCTATTTTTCAACAGCCCAACCAAAATGTTACCAGCTAAAGTTTGACCATACAAAATCTGAGAAGAACACTGTGAACCAAGTATACAGATTTGGACATTCTTGATTCAGAGAGACAGAATCGAGAGAGGATGCCAAGAACGGGAAACATCTAATCTATCACTGTGAATCTGATGATATCACTTCTCATTCTGCAAAGCTAATGACTGGAAATTCCCCACAGCCAGGCATCAATTCACTAGACTAGCAGACCATCAGCATCTGGAAAACTAATTATGGAGAAATAAGATGAACAGTAAAAAAAAAAAAACAATGAAGCAAATCATGCAAAACATGCAAAACAAGAATATTGTGAATGTGACTTGAATGAAGTGTGAGCAAAGCAGTGCATATGGTTTGAATTACAAAATATTGATTCAACCACTTTACAAAAAGTTTGCAAAATAACCGACTTGTTCACTAACTTCACCTTCCATCAAACATTCATTAACTTCTAGAAGTTAGGCATTATGATTGAAACAAGAATACAAGTTTTACAACTGAATCCAAAGCTTAGTAAGTCAAATTCAATGACAGCGTCAACGTCACGCGTCATCGACATCGATCTTAATTGATCACGTTTCTACACAAATTCTTCCCACTGTGCAGTTTACGTTAATAAAGAATTCATCAGCATTATGATTAGTATCTTAAATGCCATCTTCTCCCTTCCACCACCCTTAAACTCTAAAAAAGTAACAAATAAAAAAGATAATTACCATGACATCAATGTCCAGAAATCCTCCTTCTGCAACTTCAAAAGTGAGGGCCATTCTTGTGCCAGATGACACTTTATCGTGGAAGCATTCTTCTGCATGGGCATCAATGGCGATGAAATAAGCATTGGCAGATGCTATTAACGCCAACAAAAGAGTCAAACACACAACAACGTTCGTTTCAGCCATCTTTCCTAGTCTAAATTTTAACTCAATGTCCTGATTCTGTAAACTGTATTTCCACAACAGCCAAAGGCAAAGCTAGCTCACACACAATACACGGTTTATAACGTGTGGTAACGTACATAATTCGCAATCGCGGTACGGTACGGTCGGTCTGTGGGAATGCCACGTCGTATTAGTACACGTATGTGTCCTACACATAGGAAACCATACGAAACTAAAGTTGGCGACTATACTCTGGTAAACGATCTCAACTTACATCGATAGCCAGCACTAAAGATCGTTTTGTAAACGTGCCCTAGTTAGTTTGTTTGTTTGTTTGTTTGTTTGTTTGTTTGTTTGTTTGTTTGTTTGTTTGAGTGTTGTTTGTTTGTTTGTGTGTTTGTTTGTTTGTTTGGATATCCGAATCTTGTAAGACAAACATTTTGAAATAACAATAGAGTGGAATGGTGGATTGGGCCATGTGTATGTACAGCCAATGCTTTCTTGGAGTAACAATAATTAAAGGAACACTTGAATTGGTACTTCCCGAAATGCCCCTTGACACTAAATTGGTTGGTTTTAATTCCATTTGAAAGTTCCTTGAATAAAACATGTAAAATGAGAATCATTCCCTATCAAATGCTCTCATAGTTGAAACATTTGATTTCAAGATATTTTATTCATATCCGGCCGGGGACATTTAGAAAAATACAACAACTGCTTATCAGACTACTTTGAACAAAATCTAAATAGGTTTTTAAATAGTTGTTGATGATATCTCTATTGAATCATTATTTTAACAAAACATTAAATGCACAATTTTGTATGAAAAAATAGCTAAAACCAATGAGTTTTTAGAGAGCGCCCTCTTGGGTTGGGACGGCTCTTTAAACAAAATTATAACAGGGTTTTTATATAATTAGTCGTTTGTAATTGTGTATACCTTTCGAGCATGTACCGTATATGATGCAGGTTTTGGTTACTATAGTTTAGTTTGACCAATACTCAACTATCCCTGACTAAGCTATAGGTATGACCATGAACATAATAGTCCAAAATAGATCGATGGAGAGACCATTTTACTCAGAATAACCAGTTACCATTTTTTGTCAATAATGAATGTCTGATATTATATTTGTTACTTTTTAAATAGTAACTATATGCTTTGCGGCTAGCTTCTACATTAATCTTGTCATGTAAATGAAGTCAACAGGATGCCCCTTTTCCCATTAGGCTAGTAATTATTATCCATACACTATTGATTCAACAGAATATAACAAATACAAGCACAATCATGAAGTGTATGGAGGCTCGGAGACGGAAATGCTTGTATTGTCAATGTTTGCCCAACTCTGTGAACTCTGCTTCTCTGTGAATTATTATGATTTGTTTGTTATTGGCCCATACGTAACGCTCTATTTTACATTTATGCAATTTAGGCCCTTGCAATTTGCATAAATTATCATAATATAAAAATTTCCGTTATGGAAATTAGAAATTCAACTCATTAGCTTCAATATGATAATTATGAAACATGCCATCACTCAAGATGAAATTGTCACATCTGAGGGGACCTTATCTTGGACTATGAGTTGAGTATTGGTCTAATTTTAGTAACAAAAACCTTCACCATTACAGTAGCCTACGAACTAAAAGTTATAACTCCACCATGCTCGAAAGGAAAAAATATACACACTTATATATACAAACGACTAAGTAAAAACCCGGTTATCATTATCATCACCCGGTTATTAAGGGACTTAGTAACATTGTCCAAATCCTCAAAATCCAATTGGAATTCTAGCGGTTCCCTCATACCTTGTTGTATTCGTATCAACAACAAAAAGCATGGGACAGGTTGTGGTTTTTCAAATTTCCCTTTCGTTAAAAAGATATTTACGTTTGAAGTGTTCAGATGTTAAATTATCCATTGGATCGTCGACTCCGTGTACAAAGTGAGTGTAATGATTAGTGAATATCACTTTGCATTTTTGCTCATGACTCGGCCATATAACGTCCATTTAACTTGAAATGTTCACACAACACCCAGTGGACATATCATATAACAGCAATATACATTGCATCGACCACTCATCACTCTTTGGACATGTCAACATAGTTACTAGATCCCTTTAAAAAAGAGCCGTTATACAACTCATTGGTTTCAACCATTTTCCATACAAAATTGTGCATGCGATGATTGAATAGAGATATCATCAACGACCATTTAAAAACCTCTTTTGACATTATTTGAAAGAAGCGTAAAAGCATTCTATGTATTTATTTTTTAAGTCAAGATATCGCCTGGCCAGACGATAGTATAAATAAAATATTTTGAAATCAAATTTTACAAGGGAGTGAGAGCATTCGAAATAGAATGATATTTTCATTTCACATGTTGTATTCAATGAACTTTCAAATGGAATTAAAACCAACCAATTTAGTGTTAATGGGGCATTTCGGGAACTACCAATACTCAAGTGTACCTTTAATTAACATGAGTATACTAGAGGCCTGACAAATTGTAAACCATATTTTATCCCTTCTTGCCATATATAGTGATGATGATATTTTTGTTAAATGCTATATATATGTTAGATGAATTTGTATGTTGATACTTATATTTAGATTTTAGGACAATAATAACAATTTCCTTAGTAAATGTTTTTCTAATTCTTTCAATTTTATTTGCCAATAATCTTAACTACAATTAAGTACATACAACTGATGTTTTTTTTCTTTTCTACCATGTATTTAATTTGATTGTAAACAAAACGAATTTCAGTATATATACCAACTGCCTTGTTTTGTATTTTATATGTATGTTTTTTATGAATCAATAAACTGAATATATAATGTTTATGCAATATCAATGCATAATAATTGCAGTAATTTATATACTAGGATGCTAAGTTTTGGACGGTGATTTTTTTTTTTGGGGGGGGGGGGGGGCAGGCGAATGATCATGGGGGGTACACCTTAGTATATTCTTTCTTTGTTTATTTGTATGCAGATTTCCCGTTATTTGTTGAGGCACTAAAAAGGATAAAAATGACATAAATATTGCGATAGGTATCGGTTTACTAAAGTTGGTCGCTAGTTTCAGAAACATTGATGTGATTCACTGCAGCTGGCTACCGTACTCGTACTAGTACATGTAACAACAGTACACGGTTGATGCGCGAAAAGAGCATGTTGTGATAATCTGTATAGGTACGTACACATACTTTATGCATAGACCATGCGAGTATGCTGGATCAATCTAGCATGCAGTAAATACCGTGACTTGGTGTAAAATGTGCCGAGACCGAAGGCCAAGCTACACTCGAAGCTAAGCTAAATGTATCGTCCGTCTTCGCAGTTGTAATTTTGTGGTGCGTGTACCTCTGAGCTACCGCGCCGGTTTCATTACATGACATTCACTTTCCAGTGGAATCTTGTGACAGTGTCATTAATAATATCCGGTTTCTGCATGCAGAGTTGATTGAGATTTGACGGGACTGTTTTGGAAACATCAATCAACAACAAACACGATTAAAATTACGTCGTCGTCATCTCTAGACTCCTATAAATAGTCTACCTTCCCGATTCTACCAAATTTGTTGTGTTGGTGAGGATAAACTTTTCTTTTCTTTTCTTACTTGATTAAAAAAGTAAGTTCCAACATTATGAGAGGTTCTCGTTCAAACTTAGTTAAAGTTGAATCAAACTCAATGTATTAATTATTTACAATAAAAACAATGTAATTGTAAGTGCATGAATTGTACACTAAACAGTAACAGATAATCTTTGGTAAGTTGCAGAACTTGTGTTGTAACGAGTGACCTGATTAGCAAACATGTCATGTTCATGAGACATGACGTGTAAATTGTAATGTGATGTGATTGTGAGTAACGTAATAATTTAGACAAAGAAATCACTTTTCGGGGCAGATTTAACTTTTAAATTACTTTTTAAGACATAAATCTTAATCATGTAAAGTTATGCCTGGTGTATACTGTAATATTAATACTAATACTTAGATCATCGTATCGGTATTTGATCACGATCCATTTTTTCCACCTTATCTGATCATTTTTTTTTTTAAAGAAAAGAGGAAGATTTTTGTTTTGTTTTGAATACAAAATGAAACATATCTTCTTGTGTCTGCCATTTCATTCATTCATCCATCATTCATCTGCAACCGACAGTCATTCAGTGTATTTTAATATTAAAAACACATTACGCAATGCCAATGCCATCTAAAAATTGCCATTACGGCAATAGGCTACCCTGCACTGAAGCAGAGTGGCAGACATGGGGGACTCTGGGAACCCTTCAGGGGGTGTGGGTGTTGCTGTTGCATAAAGTAGAGTTGCGATCAATCGCAAAGTCAGAAAATGCACCTAAATGCGCAACTCTGATTAGCTCAAATGCTCATATTTTCGGACTTGTGATTAATCACAACTCTTTATAATGCAACACCCTCCTGACATTCTATCTGCTGCTCTATTTAAGAGTTGTCTGTCGCTCCATGACATACTTAAATTTGTTTTGAAAATTGATAGATTTATTAATTACCTTTAATTGCCTTTAGTGTTATCTTTGTTTTCAGACCTCGTTGCATTCAATAAGGTATTTAAGAAGTTTTTGTCAAACACTTTCTGTTTCCAGCAAACATGGATTGTCAGGGAAACGTTGGAAACCCACAAAATATCTGCTTCTCTCTGTGAGCGCAGTCTTTTACAAATTATCTTGGAAAAATCTTGACATTTGCTTCTGGTGAGAAAAAATTTAAGAAGTTTTTCCCTGCATCTTTTCTTCATTTCTCAGAAATCTGATAGAACAGATAACCAAGAGTGAGATTATCAGCTCTGCAGCAGAGAGGTCAACATGGGGGACTCTTGGAACCCTCCAGACCTTCTGTCTGCTGCCCTCTGTGAGAGGTGTCTGTGTGTGGATGACATCCTCAAGTCCACTTTGAAAATTTAAAGATTAATGAATGATGAATCTCATTTTATTATTTTTTTTATTTCTTCAACTCTTTTTTCTGTTCTCACACCCATGCAGCATGGTTTAACAAGATAAAAGTGTGGTCAAATGGTTTTTGTTAACAGCAGACTTGGGAGATGTTGCCTTGGAAAGCCCAAGAGAGATATGCTTCTCTCTGTAGAGGCAGTCTTTTACAAATAATCTTGAATAATCTTGACATTGCGTCTTGCGAGATACATTTAAAGAAGTTTTTCCCTGCATCTTTTCTTAATTTCTCAGAAATAGCAAATTGAACATAGTACCAGGAGTGAGCTACCTAGCACTGCAGCAGAGTGGTCGACATGGGGGACTCTGGGAACCCTCCAGACCTTCTGTCTGCTGCCCTCTGTGAGAGTGGTCTGTCCCTGGATGACATCCTCAACCCTTCGATGGAGGACGGGGAGGAGCACGACAGTCTCTTTCCTCCGGCAGATCCAAGCAGCGTTTTAGCTCAGGTAACAACATTCCCCATGTTAATCTTCTTGTTAATATCCCTATCCCCCACCACCTTCCCCCAAACAAAACCAGTATACAAAAAGGATGTATGCAATTGTATCTGGCAGATCCAAGCAGCGTTTTACCTCGGGCAACATAATTCGCCAAGTTCATCTTCTTGTAAATATGTCCATCTCACCCCACCCACCAAAAGAGATAAAAGTATAGAAACTATCTAGGCAATCTCTTGATCACAGTTCAGTTTTGTACCTGATAGCTATCTTTGCAACCTGTTTGATTGCTTGTCAGAACTAAAAAATAAAAAAACCTGAATATTGTCAGAGTCTCATGAGTCGGACCCCATATCAAAGTGAATTGAATGAAGCAAAAAAGACATTGTGTACGAATGATACAAATCTTAACCTTTATTTGAAATCATACAGAAGCACAAATGATAAATCATTGAATTGTAAAGTGATAGGACATTCTGAGTTGCATTTGTTTCCCCGAGTTGTAAAATGATATTGCATTTTTGCAATGTGCGGTATTTATCTTTGTAACCTTAGGATGAATCAAATTTTAACTCATTTATGTGGAATCTGTTTGTATCTTTCAATTGCAGGCGATGGCTGCTAGTGGGGTTGATGGTGCAGCTTCAGACCCTTTCCTGGACATGTTACAAGATGAGCCTACAAACAACTTTAATCTACAGGTATGATGTAGAGAATATTGATGTATTGCATATCATTTCATACCTGGATGCCTGCTCATTTGTTAATCCATTCACTCAATCAATCAGGCAGTCAGTGAGTGAGATATATTGTACCATTCATTCAGTCAGTCAGTCAGTGAGACATTGAATCGTTCTGTCAGTCTGTCAGGCAATAAGTCAATCAGCAGTCAGAAAGACAGACAAACAGACATACAGACAGAGAGTCAGTCAGTCAGTCAGTCAGTCAGTCAGTCAGTCAGTCAGTCTGTCTGTCTGTCTGTCTGTCTGTCTGTCTGTCTGTCTGTTTGTCTGTATGTATGTATGTATGTATGTCTGTCTGTCAGTCAGTCTGACTGTTGGTCAGATAGTGAGTCAATCATTTATTTACACATTGCATAATAAATTAATTCTATAATTCACATTTTCATATATTGGTTTATTCATGTACACATTATTTTGTCCAGCTAATCTTCATCCGTTCATTCACTTGACCATACTCCCAGAGTGTTATTAATAACTTCATGATAAAATAATTTTATGTACTAAGTACTGCAGTTTGCTATACATGTATTTAATTAAGTATGCAATAACTCTTCTCATCACAGGGTTTTCAGCAACCGGTCAGCACTGCACCAACTGTCACTACAGTCAGTCAAACTCCTGTACAACCAACAACATCGAGAGCAACCATTGTGATAAGAAGGGCTTCAAACTCCAACTCTCAAGCGATACTGCCTGGAAGTGTGCTCAGGATCATTAGCAACAAGCCGGACGGTCAGCAAATTGTGACAACCAAGCCGATCATTCTCACGACCACATCGTCAGGGAAAGTTGTCTCTAGCGATGGCTCGAAAGCATCCTCCGACGCTGTGAAACAGTTTGTGAAATTTGTTGTGCGGCCTTCAACCACCAGTTCGCAGGCACAGTCCTCGCGCCCCAGACAGACAATAGTGCTCAGTGACGTCAAGCCGGGGTTGGGTTTGACGAGGTCGTACACGGAACCATCGCTCCTCAGGCTGAGTACGGACAGTAAAATGAAAGACTCTAGTCCAAAGCCTTACCAGAACCCCAAGCCTTTGTCCCACTCCATGTCCTCAGCAGACTTGACCAAGAACGGATCATCCATTATCGTCAATAGGTCACCTACGTTCCAGTCACTGCTGAAGAACAATGAGAGCATAGGAAAGCTGAAAATGCCATTCTTGCCATCAACTTCTCAGGTATGTCTTAACCCATCTTAGATGATTTGATTTTGCTATAACATGCACATTCCATAGACCACAGCCAAAGTATTTTCTCCTTTTAATCAAACTTATTATCAATTGTATTTTCTTTGTATTTGATTTAATGCTTATAAACTGAATCGTGAGTGGACATAAGAAATTGTGATCAATTCCTTTATATTCCTTTCCCCTGAGTAGTTACACTTGCAGACATACGCTTCAAATAATTGGGAAGTTAACAAGAAACTGAACAGGTCTATATTATAGAAAGTATTTGGTATCAAATTCAGCATACAGATTAGGAATGTCTTGAATTTGACAGATCTGTATCTTAAAAGGAAATTTCTGATTTTTCCTAATTGACAAAAAATGCTACAAAATGTTAAGAGAAATTGAGGTTAAAATATCAATGCAGCTTTAATTGATTGCTTCTTTTGTTTTCTTTCTTTTCAGGGTACTAATAAGCCATTAACATTATCTAGAAGGCATCCAATGCGCATCATGGATGACGATGATGATCTGGAGGAGGACGAAACCATGGGGTTTACAGAGACTTACGCCAACTACACACCCAGTAAACGTAAGGCTCTTTGATAATTAATTTATAGAGCGCTAACTGCAAACTGCAAAGCCGGTTATGTGCCAAATACACATCAAGTAAATCTAAATCTCTTTGTTCCCTTTGTTTCATATTTTATAACGTAACATCTTGATTCTTGACATAGCGCTTACTGTAAAGCTGGCATCTAACTGTTTGAATCGATTGTTACATTAAAAAAAACAAACATATTATGTTCTTTTCTTGCGTGACATTCCTACAGCTATAAATTTATAAAGCCTTCCGTTTTCACTAGGTTATCAAAGTATTGTACATATTTATTTGAAGTTTGGAATTTCTTGGCTGATTGCTGAAAGTGACAAATTTAACACATTTCCCATCAAGCAAAATGTCTTGCCTTTTAACTACCAACCCATGGTAAGGCAAATCAGTTTCTAAGACAAATATTTGGAGGCAGCAGGGGTCAAAGCCCTTTTGTTTGAAAAGAGGGGCATGAGCAAGTCAGTTCAAAACTGTCCACAACCTGCTTGACGACCCCCCCCCCCCCCCCCCCCAATACAAAATAGAATAAGAAAAGGAAAAATGCATCAAATGAGCAAGACAGGTGCATGCCTTTCATTACCGGCTCACAATAAATAAGAGGTTCCCATGATTTTGGGGAGGGAGGGGTAGGCAAGCCGTTAAGGCAGAACATACCACGTACACTAAGCATCTCCACTGATTATTGCTTACAAGTGGAACAGACAAATTTTGAAATGATGAGCGGGAATGTGCTCAGCGTAATAGGAGGCTCAGTGTGATAATCTTGTTTGCCCATGCAAATTTGGCAGTCACCCGGACCCAGTGATTAAGAAAAGTTCCATATCTAGTGTACAGCCGCCCAACATCTGGTACCATCTCAGCATCCCTGAAAGCACATTGGACTGAGGGGCAAATACATCCCTCTCCCCCGATGATGCCACTGTTTATTTGTTCTGTTAGTTGGTCATGAGAGGAACATACAATTTTTGAAAGGATAGAAAGAATGTATCTATAGGTCTAGATAATCAGAGGACCAATGTAATATTCTCTTTTGACAGTGCGCATCGGACAGAGTCACCCCGACCTGGTGGTCGAGACGAGTTCCATGGCCAGCGTACAGCCGCCCAAGATCTGGTACCATCTCAGCATCCCTGAAAGCACATTGGAATGAGTGAGGGGCAACTGCATCCCCTCTCCCCTGGTGTTGCCACTGTTTTTTGGGTCATAAGCGGAACAGAAAATGTTTGAATGACAGAGATACTGTACCCATAGTAAAGAAAGGGTTGATCATAATGTAATATTCTCTTTTGACAGTGCGAATCGGGCAGAGTCACCCTGACCCGGTGGTGGAGACGAGTTCCATGGCCAGCGTACAGCCGCCCAACGTCTGGTACCATCTCAACATCCCAGAAAGCACACTGGACTACGGCTATCTGTCATCCCTTCAGTTGGAGGCAATCACCTATGCCTGTCAGCAGCATGAAACTCTGCTTCCCAATGGCACCAGGGCTGGCTTTCTCGTCGGTGAGTCATATTTTTATTTGCTGTTAGTTTACTTGACTGATTGATCTTTTGATAGCATTAAAACATACAATAGATAAAGCCCATTTTCCCCCAGTTCATCACATTTTGCCATTGAAACTATTCAAGTGGAATAAAAAGTTTGTCATTCTTTATGACCATTTTACAACATCGTCTTTTAAAGTGGATATAGTTTTCAGCATATATTTATGTGATCTAATGATAGTTCTTTGATATTTGCTTTGTTACGTGATGATGCTGTTGTTGTAAAGGGTATGACAATAGGACAGTGGCTAGCATTACCTTGATGAACCTTATGGAGTTACATTCTTACTATGAATTGCATCTTCCCTTTGAGATTGATATAATGTATTATTTTGTCACCCATTCTGTTCTAATTCTGATAATTATGGTAAATAAATTATCTCTTTCTATAGGTGATGGTACTGGTGTAGGAAGGGGGGGGGGGAGACTGGCTGGCATTATCTTGGAGAACTATTTTGGCTAAATATGTTAAATTGGTGATTCCATATTCCCTTTTCCATATATTTACATGAGAAAATTACTTTTTAAATTAGAATGATAGATCAATACTGATCATTTTGTTGATTAGGTGATGGTGCTGGTGTAGGAAAGGGGAGGACAGTGGCTGGCATCATCCTAGAGAACTACATGCTGAGCAGGAAGAGAGCAATATGGTAAGGGGGACCAGTATATCATAACCTGTTTACTACAGGGCCAAGTAGATGTGTTTAATAGTACACTCAAGTTTTGACCGAGCTGTACTGTTGTAGCTGGATGATTGCCTTCCTAGCAACTGCTAGGTCAGAAATTTGTGGCTTGCCTGATATTGTTTAGAACCATTACCCATGGCAATAAATAGCTGTGATGTCACACTTGGGTACTGTATAATCACTGGATACTCTGGAGAATTCTTATCCATATCTCACTTGCAGTCCTTAGTGTAAATCAAGGATACATCTACAGCAGAATCAATACTCACATGTTCTTTGGTATTTTTTTATTTTGATATAGAATACAGCACAAGTATTTGTTTTTTACCAGTTCTGAAATGGATTTAGTTTGCACAACTTGTGAGTAATTAATGTTTGCAAAGTTGATTGAATTAAATTTGGACTTGTAAGAGGTCTAGAATTGTGTGCAACAAAGGGAAATTATGCATCCTAGTAGAAGGGTGTTGATATGAAATGTTTTGAAATTAAGAAAACTTCTTTGTGTTGACTTAGTTGAGTGTTCACCTCTTTGGTTATATTTACTGACTCTGAATTCTATGGAGCAATCTATTTTTTAGTTTCTTAAGGCTTTGCAACAAAGTGGCCGGGGGCATTATTTTCTGAGATGTTTCATCATAGGTCATGAATCTTTATATCATGATGGTAATTGTTTGGAGTTTGCCATATACTCATGAATTTTTGGTAATCCCATTTTCTTCATTCTCACCAGGTTGAGTGTTTCTAATGATCTGAAGTATGATGCCATGCGAGACTTGAAGGACATTGGAGCCAGCAACATCCCAGTTCATTCATTGAACAAGGTCAGTACAAAAACATTTCCAGAAAAGTTTTCTTTTGTATTTATTTTGTATTAGTAACCTGTTTACCTTTGCCATGTTTCTTTTCTGCGTTGTGGTTAGCGTTATAAATTTGTCTTTGTTTCCTCTTCAAGTACGCCAAGATAAACTCGACAAAGAATGGCCACGTCCGAAAGGGTATGATCTTCTCAACCTACTCGTCTTTGGAGACAGAGTCAGAATGGCATCATAATTCCACCAACGCAAATCTTGTACATGGAATAACCTTCACTGTCAAAAACTTACCTGTTTTCAGTTCTTCTTTGAGGGTTATTTAATCTTGTTCTAATTTAATTCCACTCAACAGTTCAAGTATGCCAAGATCAACTTGACTGAGAACGGCCACTTACGGAAAGGTGTGCTCTTATCAATTTACTTGTATTTGATTGGAGAGAGTCAGAATGGCATTATAACTCCTAATCAATGCAACTCTGGTTGTGAAATAACATTCACTGTCAACAACTTGCCCTATCTGCTTTGGGGGTTATTTAATCTTGTCTTAATTTTATTCCAATTTCCAGTTCAAGTATGCCAAGATCAACTCTACTGAGAACGGCCACGTCAGGAAAGGTGTGATCTTATCGACTTACTCATCTTTGATTGGAGAGAGTCGGAATGGCATCATAATTCCAGTCATGCAAACCTTGTAGTGAGACAAACAGCCACTTGTTTTTATCTGCTTTATGGTCTATAATAGTTGTCCTTGTTTTTTACTTCTTTCCAGTTCAAGTATGCCAAAATCAACTCAACTGAGAACGGCCACGTCCGGAAAGGTGTGATCTTCTCGACCTACTCATCTTTGATTGGAGAGAGTCAGAATCGCAGCAAGTATCGTACCAGGCTCAAGCAGCTGCTCCACTGGTGCGGCAAGGACTTTGATGGGGTCGTATCCTTTCACAAAGACGCATGTCAATATATTTTACACTTATTTATCCATTGAGAATAATTCGATTGGATATGAAACACATTTGCATAGATATTAAGCCCAGTCTAAGACAATAAATCTCATGCATAGCAATGGCCTTTGCTATGTTTTTGGTTGGGGTGAGCTCATAATCTTCACTACAGCAATATACCAAATGCCTGCTTATGAATAAAGGTGGTGACGATTATTAGCTTAATCACAATCAAAAGACTAGCACAAGCAATTGCTTATTTTTTTGCAAACAGCCTAATGATTAATTAATTATGACATTTAGACACAGTGTTATATAGCATCTTTCGTGAAAATATTTTTTTATTTTATATAACCATAATAAATCACAACAGAGCACGTGTAGAATGATGAAAACAAATATATGTAAAATGCCTTTGTGTATAGGACTATCATAGGCACAGTTTTGAAGCAACAAGTTTAGAATGGTCCTTTCACACATCAAGCTTGAATATTTTGTCGACTGTTCCTAGATGGGTTACCATGACTAGTTGAAATATCTTTGCAACATTACTTCCATTTCAAAAAATCAACTTCTTCTTCCTTGACACCGAGACTTGACTAGATTGTGTTTGATGAGTGTCACAAGGCCAAGAATCTGGTCCCCACGGGATCATCCAAGCCCACCAAGACTGGTGTCACAGTCCTGGAGCTGCAGAAACAACTCCCCAAGGCCAGAGTCGTGTACTGCAGTGCTACAGGTTGGTTAATATAACTCTTTATAACACTAAATTAACATTTGAAAATTGAAGATACATAGTTAATTTTGCATATTTAATCACATTTCCCCAAATGAACTCATATTTGTACATAGAACAAAAAATCAAATCATTTTGTGGCCATTTATCAAACTATTTATTATTATATATTCTGTATTAAAAAAAAAAAAAGAATATGTATCATGGCTATTTATGTTAACCCATTCAGAACTTGACCTTCGACATTTGACCCTTTCTCCTACATATAGGTGCATCTGAACCATGTAACATGGTGTACATGTCCCGTCTGGGTATCTGGGGAAAAGGCACTGCCTTTCATTGCACAGATCTATTTGTTAAGCCATTTTAGTTAAACGTTTTGCTATGATATTTTACTTTGACTCTTTCTTTCCTTTGTTATGCATCACAAATAGGCTTGCAAGCCATCTTTACATCAATATTGTTTATCTATGGTATGTGAATTTTGACCCTTCCTTTTCTTTGATATAGGTGCTTCGGAACCACGTAACATGGCGTACATGTCCCGTCTGGGTATCTGGGGGAAAGGCACTGCCTTCCCTGACTTCAATGCCTTCATTCAAGCCACTGAGAGAAGGTGAGCTATGAATTGATTTTGTGTTCGTAATCATACTTCTTCATAATGTAGTAACATTTAATTGTGAAGTGGATTAAATGTGATTGATTTATAGTGGAAAGAACTTTTTTTTAGAGATCACTCTCAGCTGAAGTTGATAACAATGATATAAGCACAGTTATGGGAAGAATTGTTACTTAAAATTTACCAAACAGCATAATTTTATCTGGATGTACATGTATGTATTAAAATTCCATCTATATTTTTAGGATTGGTGTTTATGTATTTGCCACAAAGGTGTCTGATGCGTTATAGTATAATTCGTCTAATTATCTATCATAGTCTTTTTATCACACTTTTTATTACACTCTTCATTACACATTTTATTTCAAGAATAACTGATGGCTTAACTCAATAATTATGCTATAGATGGATCCGGGGGAGGTTTTTGTTTTATTTTCCATCCAATTTTACTGAAATTCTGGGTGATTTCGTAAAACTGTAATTGGTGACATCAGTTCAAAATTCAAAGGTCTAGCTATGAAGATGATATAACGGGTAATTGCTGTTGCTTACATATTCATGTCATACATATATGTATCTTTGTTTCCTAGGGGTGTGGGTGCCATGGAGATGGTTGCCATGGATATGAAGCTGAGGGGAACGTACCTTGCCCGACAGCTCAGCTTCCATGGAGTCAGCTTTAAGATCAAGGTGGTCACCCTCTCAGAGGATTTCAGAGTCATCTACAACAAGGCGGTCAGACTGGTAAGTGCTTCCTTCATTCGCAAATTGATATGTAAACTATATACCAATTTCATATGAATTTATTGTCCATATAACTTGAAACAGAAATTAACTACTTGTTTGTTAGTTTTTTAACAAAGGAGGACAGAAAACTACTGATTTCCTCAGCCAAATGCTGATTTTTGGGGGCTGAGAATACTGAGATGCTCAAATGATACTTGGCAGCTCTGTATCTAGAACAAATCTATCAAAAAGTCAGTTTGAAATCTTATTGAATTTTTGGTATCAAATAATGGCATGTTAGAGGATCTGATGGAAAAATACATTTGAATTACGCTCTTTTTGTTACCCCCCCCCTTACTCTTGAGTATTATTATTATTATTATATTAGCACACAGCCAGATATTTTTTCAAGAGGACAGCAATCCTGATTGATTCAAATCAGTGTATGATATATGAAATGCAATAAACATATATTCCTTTTTATTCTCTGACAGTGGCACATGGCCAGAGACCGTTTCCGGCGGGCAGCAAGCCTAATGGACGCTGACCAGCAAATGTGCTCTGGGATCAGCTCTGGTTCAAACCAGTTCATGATATGAAATGAAATTAGATAATGTTTGATAAAATTAAATGCTGTTTAAAGCTTGTTAATAAATATATCTTCCAAAAATTCTCTCCCAATGACAGTGGGTCATGGCCAGAGATCGTTTCCAGCGGGCAGCAGGCCTCATGGATGCTGACCAGCGCATGTGCAAGTCCATGTGGGGTCAGTTTTGGTCGGCCCATCAGCGCTTCTTCAAGTACCTCTGCATCGCAGCCAAGGTCCGGCATGTGGTCAAACTGGCCAGAGACTCGGTCAAGAATGGCAAGGTGAGACCAATCAACAATTTTTTAATAGTTTTCAAATTTCTGTATTGGCATTAATAATTCAAAAGTGTATTTACTGATACAGTCTAACCTGTCTTAGCGGCCACCTGTCTATAACATCCAGTCTGCATAACAGTGACCACCAAAATTGATCCCTTGCAGAGAAAACTGTGATGGAACCTGTATATAGATTTCACCTGTCTATTATGGCCACCTTTTGTGTTTCTCTTGTGTGGCTACTACACACAGGTTTTTATTGTATGCATAGGTATAAAAGATTTTTTTTGCTTCATAGGAATGTTAACACGGACTATGATTTCTTACTTTTTACTGTTTATTGCATTGGTATTATTTTTGTTGTTTTTGTTTGATATCCTAATGTTTAAGTTAATTTGTTCTCTCTGCAGTGTGTGGTAATTGGTCTGCAGTCAACTGGAGAAGCACGAACCCTTGATGCCTTAGAGGAGGCCGGAGGAGAACTCAGTGACTTTGTCTCGACGGCCAAGTGAGTGTCATTTGATATCTGTTTAGCCTATTCATGACTGGTCCAGAATATACTATGGCAGTGGTCTATGGAGAATGCATGTTATACTGGAATCAAATAAGCTTCAAATAGTTAATACATATCTGGACCCCATTGCAGAAAGAGACATAATCGATAGTAAGCTACAATTAATTGTAAGTCAGATCATGCATTCAAAATGAGCAAATCTGATTGGTTGAAACGCGCAAATTTTCTGTCTTACGATTAAATCAATTGCAACTTACAATCGATTGTATCTCTTTCTGCAACGGGGCCCTGGACAACTACCTACAAGAAAGCACCAAGACAAATTGTCAAATGGATAGCTATACTCCTGGGCCCCGTTGCAGAAAGAGATACAATCGATTGTAAGTTACGATTGATCGTAAGTCAGAAAATTTACGCGTTTCAACCAATCAGATTTGCGCATCTAGAACACGTGATGTGACTTACGATCAATTGCAACTTACAATCGATTGTATCTCTTTCTGCAACGTGGCCCTGGACAAGTATCCCCCATACATTTGACATTTATTTCCAGGATACTGGTTCTATGGGTGGTAGTTGTCTGCATATAGATCTGTCAATATCAAGTTGTAGCATAGTTGTTATATTAGCTGCCTTGAATGAAGTAAACTACATTTTTTTTTACAGTCTTCTCTTTTTCTCTTTACAAATTATGTAACGTCTTTTCTTTTTCTACAAAATTCAAAGATAGAAGAAGGGCCGCCATCAATATGGCCTAGCTCAGTGGTTACAGCACCAGTCTAGTAATCTAGAGGTCTTGAAGCCCAATTCTCTTTGCTTATTTTCCATTTTTTCCCCTCATTATCTTACTCTTTTACAAATTGTTAATTGTTTTTCCTTTTTCTCTTTATGCTTTCAGGGGTGTGTTCTCCTCTCTGATTGAGAAGCACTTCCCCGTTCCCGATCGCAACAAGACCATGAACATGCTAGGGCTCAACTTCAGCAACGGGAACCACAAGGACAATGATCTTAATCTTGATGGTCTTGACAGTGAGGAGGAAAAATCTGATGGAGACAAGAAGAAGAAGAAAGGGAAGAAGAGAAAATTTGGTAAATTGTTGTTTGTGCATTATTTTGGATGTAGCTTTATATAAGTAATGTTCTAGGTTTCTTCCCGGGAAACACAGATCGGAGGGCTATGTTAAAGAAAAGTTAGTAGGTCATTATGTAATAGAAGGGGGATAGACCATGGTATTTTGTTCTGTTGATTTGTACACTTTTATGTATGCACTTCAGCAATGAAACTGTAGTTCCAAGAACTGGGACATTTTAGTGATTGCATAATGGTTGGCTGGTTAGCTGGATCGTCTTTTAAACTGTCAATAATTGATCGCCCAATGGATAGTGATTCACAGAGGAGGCGAAACTTTGGGGGGTAAAGATTCTGTGATGAATTTGAACATACAAACAGTGGGTGATTCCAGTTCTTATATCATTGCTTAGAACTTTACTTGCAACAGGATAAATCTTATATTTGCAACATTTTAATTTGATTCCTTTCATTTTGACGATTCCAGGCAAGAAATGGAAGAAGAAGGGAATCATGAAGGATTGGTGGGCGGAGGACAGCGAGAGTTCATCGGACGACGACAAGGACGACGATGACGGCCTCAACGGGAAGAAAGACAAGAAGACCAAGAAGGCAAAGAAGGAAGAGAAGGACGATGATGGAGACTCGTCATCGGTCTCATCGTACGAGTCGTCGCCGTTCTTTGATACGGACAACGATGAGGATGACTTCAATCCCTTTGGCAACTCAGACTCCGATGATGGTGAGTATGTGACCTGTTTTTCACTGCGCGGACCTGGGATACCAGGGGGGTGTTTCACAAAGATCCTAAGTTGGAATATGGAAAAGCATCAGTTGTTGAATGTGTAAATGTATACATTATATGTTTTTCATCAGCCCTTACTGAAATCAGTGAATCATAACATTTCTGTTTCGTATCTTTCCCATTTGTTATCGTCTATGTTTTAATATTCTTCAAATATAGATAGATGAGATAGCCGAGTCAAAGAATAAAAAAAAAATACATGACAAAGAAAATTTATTAAAAGGGGGAAAAGCCAAACAAAAAAGAGCATTTCAGTCCTATTTCTTGTTCTCCTGTGTCTTCTTTTGTTAAGTGTCATAGTTTCTTCACCATTAATACTTTTTATTTATTCCAGATCCATGGCTGAATAGGAGTGGTAGGAAAGGCAAAGAACCAAAGACCAAGAAGAGGAAGAAGGATAAGAAGGCACCCCTCTCCTCCTCCAAATCTTCCAAGAGCAACTCCAACAAGATAGACAGCATCGACTCAGCGGCTGACCAGGCTCTGAGGGCCCTGGGAATCATGCCCAAGACGCCGAGGTCCCTCTCTCACGACAGTGCACACACTACCTTACAAAGTCTTTCATCTTCTGTACCTTCTGGTAAGAAATGGAATACAAATAACTGAATTGTTGAGTATGTTGACAGAATTGTCTAAGATTATCAAGTATCAAAAGGTGTTTAGGAACATTGCCTAAGATGCCCTCTCCATCAACAGTGCATCCACTACCTTATCAAGTCTTGTACCTTCTGGTAAGAAATGTTTGCAGAATGCTGTTCATTAAGAAAAAGGATTTCAAGAGGAATTTTACAAATGCCTTATGGTCTTGATGAAATGGATAATTGATTGATTGATTGATTGATTGATTGATTGATTGATTGATTGATTGATTGATTGATTGATTGATTGATTGATTGATATTCAGACAGTCATTTGTTTGTAAGTCCATCGTTCATTTACTCCTTTATTTATTCATTCTTTTGCTCATTGATTGCAGCTACTAAGAGCAGTGTTTTGCCAGCCAACGATGCCTATGAGAGAGGGAGACTGACGAGGCAAAAACTGATGGATACATTAGATAAGCTTGCAGCTGAACAACCTCCAAACACCCTTGAATCATTGCTCATTCATTCATTTATTTATTTTTTGATTAATTCATTATTTATTATGTTTGTTTATTCATTTACAGCTACCAAGAGCAGTCTACTGCCGGGCAATGATGCCTATGAGAGGGGTAGACTGATGAGGCAAGAGCTGATGGACACGTTAGATGAGCTTGCGGCCGAACTACCTCCAAACACCCTTGATGAACTCATCAATGAACTAGGTGGAACAGAGGCTGTGGCTGAAGTGAGTTCAGAGCTGTGATTGTTACTTGTTAATGATCGCTGATAACAATTACCTTTTAAATCAAAGTAGTTGTAGTATTTGTACTTGTCATCTACATAAAGTGACTGTGGTAAAGGTCAATAGATCCATAACAATTTTGTTCAGTGTGTATCTAATAAATAATCCTTATATATATATATATATATTGGTCAGTGGGTTGGGGTACTTCGAAATTTGTAATCTACCTAAAATATTTCACCTGGAAAGCCAGACATGTTCACGTTTTCGTGTTTATTGTTTTTAGATGACTGGTCGTAAGGGTCGAGTGGTGAGCCACGACAACTATGTGCAGTACGAGTCGAGGAGCGAGTGTGACATTCCACTGGAGATACTCAACCTGACGGAGAAGAGACGCTTCATGGAGGGCGAAAAGGTAGGTTTGCTCTCAATATCAAAGCACAGACATTTTGAAGTTAAAGGGACTTGGTAACATTGTCCAAATCCTCAAAATCCAATCGGAATTCTAATGTTTCCCTCATACCTTGTTGTATTCGTATTACCAATAAAAGCATGGGACAGGTTTTGGTTTTTCAAATTTCCCTTTCGTTAAAAAGATATTTACGATTGAAGCGTTCAGATGTTAAATTATCCACTGGACCGCGAAAACCGTGTACAAAAGGAGTGCAATGTGTTAGTGAATATCACTTTGCATTTTTGCTCATTATTTGGCCATATAACGTCCATTTTACTTGAAATTTTCACACAACACCCAGTGGACATATCAGATAACAACAATATACATTGTATCAACCACTCATCACTTTTTGCACATGTCAACAAAGTTACTAGATCCGTTTAAGTTGTTTGAAGTTGAGTTGGTATACAACCATTTACACAATATTCATGCCATGGTGTGTAGATTTTGACCCTTGTTGCCTGTATTATGCCATTTAAGTCTGATGTAATTCAATTGCATTCATACATGTTTATATGCTTATTAATTATAAGTGCCCTGACAAAGATTCTGCTAGGATCGAAAGCTAGGCTGTATACGAGTCTCATCTTATTAATTATTGTAATATGATTTCTTTTCCTGATCCACAGTACATAGCCATCATCTCCAAGCAGACAGGAGAGTCAGTAACCAGGGCCCATATTCATAAAAGCCTGCTAGCTTTCTTGCTGTCTATTTTGGATGGCGTGGCTGCACGATATAAACACGATATATTTAAGTTGCTAACTAGGGTTGATTAGTAGGTACCTAAAGCTTACTCAGCTAACCCTAGTTGGGGACTACGAAAACTGTTCGTTGCTCAATAAACTGCGCATTCAAAATACACTTAGCAAGTGACTAAGCTAACAGGGTTTCATGAATATGGGGCCTGGAGAGCAGGGTGCACATCACCCTAGAGCTGCCATGGAGTGCTGACAGGGCTGTGCAACTCTAATGTAATACTGTTTTGTTTTATGTATCTTTTAAAATGCTTTGGAGTATCTAAATGTTTGAACATTCCTTTTGATTTTGCAGTTCATAGCCATCATCTCAGAGGCAGCCAGTTCGGGTATCTCCCTTCAAGCAGACAGAAGAGTTAATAACCAGAAGAGAAGGGTGCACATCACCCTAGAGCTGCCATGGAGTGCTGACAGGGCTGATGTAATACTGTACTGTTTTGTTTATGGATCTTTTACATTTTTAAGAGTATCTAAATATTTGAACATTCCTTTTGATTATGCAGTTCATAGCCATCATCTCAGAGGCAGCCAGTTCAGGTATCTCCCTCCAAGCAGACAGAAGAGTTAATAACCAGAAGAGAAGGGTGCACATCACCCTAGAGCTGCCATGGAGTGCTGACAGGGCTGTGCAACAGTTTGGTAAGTTTAGTTTAGTTTTGGTTATTCATTTATAATTTGAAATCACTGAGTAAATTATAAAATAGAGCAAGGAACCTCATGATTGCTAGTGAGTAAATGCAGCAATATTATATTGTCCCTTATGTCGATTTAGACCATGTCTGCAACTATAACATACAATTAAACTGTTATATAGTTATTGGTCATGTTATAATCTTTTTAAGGTAATATATACCATTATGATTATTGGTATAATGTTATTGTTTTCTTGCAGGATGGTACCATAATATGTCTTCCTCATCTCAGAGATAGCGGCAGAGAAATATAACTTACAATTTAAGTCGTTAAATATTTGTTCAAATTGTTAAATTTTAAAAAAGTTTGTCATATACCATTATAATTATTGGTAGCATTTGTAATGTTTTCTTGCAGGTCGAACTCACCGCTCCAACCAAGTGACAGCACCAGAATATGTCTTCCTCATCTCAGAGCTAGCGGGAGAGCAGAGGTTTGCCTCCATCATTGCCAAGCGTCTGGAAAGCCTGGTAAGTAATTGAACATTTTCGCTACAAAACACTATTCAGATTTGTTTCTTTTAATTTTATGCCTCCACAACGAAGTGGCCAGAGGCGTTATGTTTTCGGGTTGTCCTTCCCGTCCGTATGTACGTCCCGTCCCGTTCTCGTTATCGCAAAATCTCAAGAACGGGTTGACGGATTTCCTCCAAACTGGGTACATTTATGTATCTTGAGGAGCCAATGAACTGATTAGATTTAATCGGTCACTTGGTCAAAGGTGACTGTGCTCATAAAAAATCGCGCAGTGGCAGAGGCATTCATTTTGACTGTGCACAGTCGCAGATCCATCTAGTTATGTATGATTTACATTCAAATTCCTCCAGTGTTTTCATGTAATAGAGAACCGAATTGTGATGTCACCTCTAATCATTGCCATGAATAATGGTTTTAAACAATGTCAAGCAAGCCAGAAATTGTGTGACCTAGCAGTTGCTAAGAAGGCATTTGTCCAGCTCCAACCCACTACCAAAAGCCAGGATCAGAAGGACAATTATTTTTAATCATAACCATGTTACAAAATAGTGTTTGGTACTCTATATCATGGATATTTTTGTCACAATTTAGCTTGATTGTACCTTACTAACACATTAATTGTATACATTATGGCAAGTCCTATTCCTCTAACTAATGGCACATGATCACTTGTAGTTGTCATTGACTTATTCCAAAGTTTCTTCCAATTTCTTGATTCAAATTTGGAGGTATAAATAGCCTATAAAGATAGATTACCAATACCATGACAATTTTATATGGTTCTGTTAACACATCATGGACAGAAGTCCCATTCTCCTCAAATTAAGTTCATTATATTTCTCTTTTTGTACAGGGTGCTCTTACTCACGGAGACAGAAGAGCAACGGAATCCAAAGACTTGAGCAGATTCAACATTGACACAAAGGTATGATATCATTATGAATAGTCTGGTTTTGTGTGCATATATTCTTATATTAAAATATTGGCCTATGAAGAATAGCTGTGACTCACTTGAATAGATATGACAAAGTAAACCTGAAACCAGTGGCACATAAACTGTTGGGGGCATATTCTACATTATGTATTTCTTTATTTTTCGAAGGATTTTCCCCTTATGTTTTCATTGTTTTTTTTCTTCAAATTAATGGGGGCATGTGCCCCCCCCCCCCTTGTAGCTAAGCCTCTGCTTGTAACTACTTTCAAGGGCTTATTTATCATTGCAATTGAAAAGCATGTCCCTATTTATCTTCACATTTTTGTTATCTAAAGTACTGTTTATATGACAAATACGGATGATTTGAGAAAGCATTAATGATCTAAAAATTAGCTTGCTCAATCTTATTGAAAGATATAAGATATTTCAATAGCATGATAATCATTGTTTTTTTCCTGACAGTATGGCAGGGAAGCACTGGAACTGATCATGAGGACCATCCTAGACCTGGACTCACCAATCGTCAAACTTCCTCAAGACCAGAATTTCTTCTCAGGTAAGCTTATTATAACATTAACCCTTTCATGACTATATGAGTTTGGTATAACATGCATTCTCCGTAGACCCCAGTCTGAGCATTTTTGTGACTTGTCCGGAACGAGTTTACCATTCTGGTAATTTATTAGCCCTGCAAACTTTCTTATGTTGTCTTTTTATGTACTGTTGCACTGTACAGAGTAAACTATATTTGTAATTCTATGGAACAAATTTGAATTTATTTTTTTTAATGTTTATTTTTTATTTGTTGAATATCTCACATTCAAATTGTATGTCATTGTTTAATTGTGCTAAATATTTGATCATCGGACATTGTCATTTAAACTTAAAAAGAAAGAGCTGCTGGCAAATGGAGGGTGGATCTTTTTCCTATTACAGAATTGTAAGTCTTACAATATATACCCATCACAAAGAAAATAATATCCTTTGCTTTTTATTTGCAGAAGCAAAATTTGGGAAAAAATTTATATTGTTAGGGGGATAACCTATAGGTTGTCTCGTCCTACTAGATAGATGCAAGAAATTCTTGCATACCGACACAAATTAATCTTTGTCATCATGTTGTTATTCTTGTGTTTTAGATATACACTACTCCCCAATTACATGCCTCACTTTTCCTCCTATTTCCCTGCAGATGTGAAGAAGGCTCTGGTTGGAGTTGGTCTACTCACCTACAATGAGGACCATGATCTCTACTACTTCGAGAAGGGTAAATCTTTTTTCTTTTTTTCAATGTCAAGTTCTCATAAAATTTCTTTAATCCGATTTGACAGGGAGTAATCAGATCACTTGATTTAAAAAATGTAAGAATATCAGTTTGGGTAATAAATGTGTTCCATCATGCATATCTTGATGTTGTATGAAGAGATATTTCATTATTATTTTTTTCCTCTTGTATTTAGTTGGAGTCCTAAGTTTCTGAAACTTTTTATTCAGATTGGTTATTAGGTTAACTTCTAGAATGCTCTCTTCAAATTCTTTAGTGATATTACAACACAACAACACAGCATCATGACTCTCCAAATTGAACAATGTAGAAACCCACTTTGCTCCTGTCAGGGATGTTTCAGAAATTCTTGTTTCAATTTGTTTATATATATGTTTTTAAAACCAACTTGGCATGGAGGTAGACTTGCAAATACTATCTTCAAATACTTCAGAAAAAAATCTACATCAAGCGTAGTATCGTGATTTTAGAATATAAAGATTGCAAACATAAAAATACAAATTGTATGTCTAACATTGTTTATATTTCTTCCTAACAGATTATAGCAGTATTCCCAAGTTCCTGAATCGTCTACTTGGGATGGAGGTTGATCTACAGAATGCTCTGTTCAAGTACTTCAGTGATACCATGGTGGCCATCATATCACGGGCCAAGAAAGAGGGGCAGTGGGACGCTGGAATCATGGGTAAGTCATTGATTTTTCAGACCTAAATAGTTTATTTATTTACCAAGACCAAGATGGAGACTGGCAAACTGGTCTTGATATTTCTAA
The DNA here is from genome assembly GCA_037951105.1 of Echinarachnius parma. NCBI lineage: Eukaryota > Metazoa > Echinodermata > Echinoidea > Clypeasteroida > Echinarachniidae > Echinarachnius > Echinarachnius parma. The sequence continues at coordinate 95,735 of JBAMJV010004012.1, read as the reverse complement.
ATGACATTTATCCTGAAATCAAGGTATGAGAATGCATTGATCAAATACTGTAGTGATACCATGGTGGCCATTATATCACGGGCCAAGAAAGAGGGCCAGTGGGACGCTGGAATCATGGGTAAGTGATGTATTTTAGACCTTCATACCAAGATCAAGACCTTGGCAAGCTGGTCTAAAAAAAAAGCAGTTATCTTTAAATTAAGATATGGCCCTGGGTATGCCAATGTACTTGTCATGTTGTTCAGTGATGCAATGAGCTAGAGACATTTCAATAAGTGATACTTGAATCAAAAGCTAAAGTACCCATGTTCCTATACGTCAGTGATACCATGGTGACCATCATATCTCAAGCAAAGAATGAGGGGCACTGGTATGCTGATAATGTGGATGCATGAGGTATTCTTTAGATATGGAGGATATAGAAAAATGTGTACAATTCGATGAAATGGTTATGATGAAGAAGATATTTAATTATTAAATCATTATTTCCTCGATATAATGTATGCAATTAATGTGTATTGGTGTTTTATAAAAAAAAACAAAGTGCAGCAATAATAGTTTTATGTGCCTTTTCAGTTTTGAATCTGATTGATCGTTTTGTTTGATCTGCAGATATAAGCAACGAGAGGCAGGAGATCAGGAGAATACACACCGACACGTATGTCTCAACGTTAGGCATCGCAACCACTGAACTTCACAAGGTAATCTAAGTATTCTGAATTTAAGTCTAGTCAATCTGTAAAGTATAAATATAAAAAAATACTTATTAGATAATTACAATGTGCAATAGAATTATCAGGCAATATGACAATTTTGTGATGTATTTTTTTTTGTTTGTATTTGTGTATAGTTATCATATTATGTAATACTTTACAGGGGTTAGCTTTCATATAAGGAGCCATACTCCTTTCTGCTAACCCCTAACACTGTCATATGAATGTCTTCTATGTTTGTTATTTTTCTTCTTTTATTAAATCTCTGTAATTTTGTATTTTATGCTTTTGATGTATTTTATGAGAAGTGTTGAATAAACTAAATTGAATTGAGTAATCCTGTACTTTTGTCCAGTGACATAATTAGCAACAAGGTAGTGATGTGACAGAGTCGTGAGGGGGGGGGGGGGGGGGGGGGGGGGGTGGGAGGGGGTACCTCCTTCCACAGTAGGAACTGTTTGGAAATTGAGATATTTGAGAAAATAGGTTTTTAGAACATTGAAGCAACTGAAAACTAAAACAAAATTATCACTTCATGAAAATGGGTATCAATAATTTTAAGCAATTTTACCTCTTTTGAAGATCTTTGTGTCAGTGCTTACGCTAGGAGTGTTTTTAGATTTGTTTAAGAAATTGAAGTATGAACAATGGGTTGAGTTTACAGTAGTATGAGTATGAGGAATAAAGAGTCAACTTCTGAGCATTTGCAATAACATTTAAAATATTCCAACTATCTTATCTGTGCAGGTTGGAGCGGAGAGAGGTCTGTCGTGGAATAATGCCATTGATATGTGGAGCTCCTTGTCACAACCAGAGGAAGGCTTCTACACCTCACAACTGGTAAGAGTGTGGCATGAGCTTTTACTTTTTTGTGTAATTTTTAATTCACATTGTTCAGTGATCTTACTGAGTCATGAGTCATGCACTTAACTGAGTTTTCATGATTTCATATTTTATGAAATATGTTTCCTCCGGTATAACAAAAAAGGAAAGATGTATCAAATGTACATATTACTAGTTTGTAAACAGCGAATGTTATAATCTTGTTTATTTCACAGTTGAGATGGCATGCCTCAATCACTAAGTTTTTCCTCCGATCTTTTTAGAAAATCTTGTTGATAAGATTTAGCAAAAGGACTACATTGAGTCCTCTACAACATCGGAAAACACCTAAATAGGTGCTATTGAGATGTTAAAACCCCAAATCACTACTTATCACCCCCTATTTCTAATCTCAAATATTTCATGCTATATCATTATACAGTTGATAACTGGTGGTGGAGGTGATATCACGGAATGTTCAACTCTGAGGGTTTTAAATGCTATTGAGGGAAGATTATAAGTCCCGAGACGTAGTCGAGGGACTTATTTTCTTCACGAAATAGCATTTAAAATCCCGAGGATTGGAACATTCCATGATTTTCCCAACAACAAAGTTAACAACTGTTATATCATCTGACTGTAATAATAATAATAATGTGAACATTTATATAGCGCAGCTACTATAAATATATACTCTACTGCGCTTAAATAATTATTAAAATTATTATTACCCATGGTCATCAGGTACATTTCAAACCAACACAATGATATTGCATACTTTCTCGACTCCCTGGGGAGCATACTATCATCTTAAACGAATTGAAATCATAATCCGTTTCATGGACGTTGGGCTTTTCACTCACTCACACACACACACACACACACACACACACACACACATCACGCAACACAACACAACACACAGTACATAGCCTGTGCACAATACAGTCGATTTTCGTACGTAATTTGCCTCTCCGCACTAATATCTCAACATGTTCCGATCACTGCATTTCTATATCGGAAATATGTGTGGATTGTTTCCTTCGATTATGTTAATCAGGTAATAATCTGATCAAATTGTACTGGAAATCGCTGATTTTCGTTTGATTTTGGTGCCTGCGAGGCTGCGAGAAGAATGATTATCGTACGGTACGGTATATAGCGGTACGATACGGTACCGTACGTACCGGTATGTGTACGTGTACATTTTTTGTAATGTTGATTGAATCGCGGGTGGGTGTCATACCTCTCTGGTGCAGTGTCATACCAAATTGACACCCCAGTCATGTGACCGTGTTTAGCCAATCACCGACGCATATTTTACTAAGTCAGATGATATTGCTATATATCTCTTTCCCTTGTAGATGAGGTTTGGTAGGGAAAAACAGTGCTAGCCCAGTTCTCTACTTCAGCAGGAAGCACCAAGAAGGGAGCGATGCAGATCTTCAAGCCCAACAGGGGATTGCAGGTCAAGACAGCCACATGACTAACATATCTGTAATATTTTGTCCAAATTAAACCTATAATCATTGTTATCTTTTCCCCGTGTAGATGAGGTTTGGTAGGAAGACAGCAGTTCTCGCACGGTTCACTACTGCAGCAGGGAGCACCAAGAAGGGTGCCATGCAGATATTCAAACCCAACATTGGACTGCAAGGCAAGACGGAGACCGTGGAAGAACTGAAGGCGAGGTTCAAGAAGGTTATGCCGGACGAGGCCAAGCCGTTCTGGGAAGCCCTCTACACAGCCTCGGAGAAGAAGTGTGCACACATCTTCTGGTAAGTTTTGTACAAGCAGTCCTACTTATCACAGCTGCCAAGTCTCCCTGATTCTGCAGGAGACTACCTGGAAATTTACACATCCTGACCAACAAAATTGAAATTCTTGCCGATTAAGGAAATATTTTTATGCCATTATATATGCAAAAATAGCTCGTGATCGCATTATCTCAAGAACTGATTGACAGATTCTGACCAAACTTGGCACATGTATGTATCTTGGGAAGCTGATGAACTGTTTAGATTTTGGGGTCATGAGGTTAAAGGTCAAAGGTCACAGAGCTCATTATATATGCAAAAATAGCTCGTGATCGCATTATCTCAAGAACTGATCGATGGATTCTGACCAAACTTGGTACATGTATGTATATTGGGGAGCCGATGAACTGATTAGATTTTAGGGTCATGCGGTCAAAGGTCAAGGTTACAGGACTCATGAATGTTAAAAAATCTTAAGAACCAGAATCTCAAGACAAATAACCATCAAACTTGGTACATGTAATTTGAATTTTGGGAAGCTAATAAACTAATAAAATGTTTGGGTCATGAAGGCAAAGTCACGGTCACTTATATATAGCTCAGATTACCATCAAAATTGAGTTGACAGAATTAACTCAGTGTATATTAATTTGGGCGTGATATAAATTGCGCAATAGCGGAGGCATCATTTTCGACTGCGCGCAGTCGAAGATCCATCTAGTTTCCTTATATCACTGATTGCTTTTTGAAACCCTCCCTGAATTTGACGTGAATGATGGCAATTCTGAGTTTTATCCTGATTTTTCCTAACATTTTGTCTGTAGAGGTCACCTGACCTGTCTAAAGTTGCCGCTTTTACCTGCTTCCCTTAGGTGGTCACTATTCATAGGTTTTACTGTACTTTTTTCTAGAGCCTAGATGTTCTTTTAATTTAATTTTGTCTTCATTTTTTAGGTTTCCTAGTCCATATGCGTAACATTTTCACCGATTATCCTGCATGCATGACTACCTCATCCTACTAATGTTATGCACATGACAACGATATAAACGATATGATGATAGTAATGATGGTGGTGGTAGTGGTGTTGGTAGCAGTGATTTTGATGATACATGTAGTGAATGATTGATTTATATATTGAGTAATAGATTTATTGAAATGTTGAAATACCTTTACTTGTTTATTTTATGAAGTGTATAAAGTCAAACCAAACCAAAAAAGTCCTATCAAATGAATTACAGTAACATTGTACTTTATGCTCACTATAAATCTGAAGTATTGTTCAATGTAGGGATTATTTGATTTGTTTATTTACTATACATGTATTTATTGAATGTATTTAATTTTCCTGTTGGAAATAAAAATAAAACTCAAAACTTTAAACTTAACCCTCAATAGCCCGGGGAGGGGGGGGGGGGGGGGGGGGCTAAATTAGCCCCCCCCCCCCCCACATATAGACAAACATTAAATCCCTCTTCCTTACCAGAGTGAAAACTCACTTAACCCGTTCACTACGAGATTCTGAAATCCCCATAGACTTTGTACATAGCCCACCCGGTTCCTGTAAGCAATGGGTTAAAAGCAACAAATGTGGGCAATGTCATTAAATATTAGAGCTCAATTCAAAACTGTATGCAGTATTTCCCGTATGAACCTCCCAGTACAAGGCAGAAAGCCAACTTTGCAATTGTTTTTTTCTTATTGAGTCATCAACCTTGTCTCTGTGAGAATAGAAAGGACGGGAAGGGGTAAGTCTGTGTGGTTCTTTGTGTAATCAGATACTGTGTTATTGATGGACATGTATTCCCCCAATGGGATATTCATCTCATTTTACCTGCAGCTAGTTAGATCAGGCTGCCTTACTTTAGAGTGGGTAAAAATCCCCAAATGCTTTTATTGTCTGTATTTCATTGTCAGTGTTTTTGAATGTTTGAACAATAAACCTTAAAGGGACTTAGTAACATTGTCCAAATCCTCAAAATAAAATTATAATTCTAGCGGTTCCCTTATACCTTGTTGTATTCGTATTAACAATAAAATCACGGGACAGGTTTCGGTTTTTCAAATTTCCCTTTCGTTACAAAGATATGTATGATTGAAGTATTCAGATAAGAAAAACTCTGGGCGAATTTTTCTTCTGTGTACAAAGTGAGTGCAGTGAGTTACTGAATATCACTTTGCATTTTCGCTCATTACTTGGCCATACAATGTCCATTTGACTTGAAATTTTCACACAATACCCTGTGGACATATGAGATAACAACAGTATACATTGCATCACCCATTCATCACTTTTTACACATGTCAACAAAGTTACTAGATCCCTTTAAAGGGACTAGTAACATTGTCCAAATCCTCAAAATCCAGTCGGAATTCTAGCGGTTCCCTCATACCTTGTTGTATTCGTATTAACAATAAAAGCATGGGACAGGTTTTGGTTTTTCAAATTTCCCTTTCGTTAAAAAGATATTTATGATTGAAGTGTTCAGATGTTAAATTATCCACTGGACCGCGAAAACCATGTACAAAGTGAGTGCATTTTTGCTCATTACTCGGCCATATAACGTCCATTTAACTTGAAATTTTCACACAACACCCAGTGGACATATCAAATAGCAACAATATACATTATATCAACCACTCATCACTTTTTTCACATGTCAACAAAGTTACTAGATCACTTTAACCCGTGCTGGACTGATTGATTTGCTCCATATACCCTAGCCTGAGTATTTTCAGGACCAGTCCTGAATGGGTTAACCCGTTCACTACGAGAATCTGAAATCTCCATAGACTTTGTACACAACCCACCCGGTTCCCGTAGTCAAATGGGTTAATTAGGAAAGATGTTTTTAGAAAAAGAGGAAACTTAACCTCATGAAAAAACAAAGATCCTGTATAAGTAGTAACCATAGATTGTTGTTTATTTACATTGGCCCACTTCAAAAATTTAAGACATTCAATGAAGAATTGAATTCATACATTGGAAGATATTTCTGCTCATGTGTCTTCAGAATCAACCCCCTTTCTTTTTCCCTCTTTTAAAAAATTTTATATCTGGCCTGTTATGAACATCAACTTAAAATAAGGGATCATGTCCAAATTAAGAAAAGCTTCTGACTAGGAAGTATGTTGTAGTTCTTTGTTTCATCAGTTTTATTATTTTCTCTTCACTTTTATAGTTTTATTTTTCTGGCCATGTTATCAACATACTGTAGACCCGTCCTGTGTGTTAAGGAAAAAAAAGTCACTGAATCAGTTTTGTCCCCATGAAAATGCTGCATTCATTTCTTTTTTACTGGGATTTTGCACCTCTCCCAACTCTATATTAATGTTCCAGTCATGATGTGAACATTCACATTGGGCATGCAGCATTAATTTCTAAGGAAAAGAGTCTGATATACACAACCATCACTTTTGTCATCTGACAGTGTCATTGCATTTCCTTATTAAATTCAGCTTTTACCATTCTGATGTATTTCTTTTGTCCCAATTGCCCTTCTCCTCAAGTTGTTTTAACTGCCATGTTATGAACTGTTTTAACTGCTATGTTATGAACATTAACCCCAGGCATGGATTGACTTCGATAAATTTAATGATAAGCAATAAGTCAATCAAGAGTCATCACTTAAATTGTCCTCATGGAACACTTAGTTGTTGCGGTTGTTTTGTCATTTTATTTATTAGCTTTGGCCCAAGGGCATGTATCATCAAATTAAATAAAGCCTCTGACTTGGAACAATAGTCATCACTTTATATCCCCATGTGACACTACATAGAACAAAAAGGGGATTTTGTTACTTTTATTTGTTTTTGTAAACATTTTGTTTATTAGCATTCATCCTCAGACACGTATCCTCACATTAGATAAAGCCTCTGACTCAAAAGTCATCCCTTTTGTCCTCGTGTGACACTGCATATAAAAACATATTTTGTTATTCTTTTTATTTTGTCTTAATTGGCTTTGACCTAAGGGCATGTATCGTCAAATTAGGTAAAGCTGCTGACAATTAACTCATGTTACAGTAGATGAGACTGCATAGAATTTTTATTTTATTTTGTTTACTTTAATTCATTTTTATAAACATTTGTTTTGTAAGACTTACATATAGCTTCAAAGCAGTTTAAGCCTCTGACTTTGAACAAAAGTCATCACTTTTGTCCTCATCTGACACTGCATCTATTTGTGACCATCGATGTTGTCACTGTCTTGCTTCCTCCCAATCCTCCCCTTTCCCTTTGCCTCGAGTTTGTCACTAAACCCATTTCCCCCAGTCTCTATTCAAGATTCAGTGGTTTAGCTGTAGCGGTGTGCTGAAAATGGGTTGGGGAAGGGGGGCTTTAACATTTAGCAGGTCCATTGCATTTCATTAAGTATCACTAGTTCTCCTTTAAAAGTTTACTTGCCTGACTGTGCAAACAAACTTACCAGTATATTATCCCTGTTTGTGGCTTCCCAATTACTTTCTTTGGGACCCACTGAAATTTGAAATATTATTTTTGTATTCCCCCAACAGGGGCCAACAGAAAAACAATGAAAGATTCCCCATATTTGTTTTTGTTTGGGGGGGGGGGGGGGGGGCATGAGCTGATAATATATATGGGGGAGATATAAGGGAGTTGAAATCATCAAGAGCATTGGGGGGAAATCGCACCCCTTCCCCTTCCTAGCTACCCGACTACTTCCAAACTCTCAGACACTTTCTAGTTCTTCCCCAGAGGGTCTGTCATGTTAGTAAACACTTAGCAGCCTTTCCAAGGACCCCAATCACTATAAAACTCATCTTTTTATCTCCTTTTCTTTTCTCCCTGTTATTTCCAGGCGTCCCATCATTTTACAGTGTGCCACTGGGGACGGGGCGAGATAATTTGCTGCTTATTGTTATGTTTCCCCTCTCTCTCTCTCTCTCTCTCTGTAATTTATTGTGTATGAATGTTTGTCCCATCACTCTTCTGTCTATCATATCACAGGCAGGATGTATTTAAAGGTTATATGAGGCTGATCATTGACTTCTATCAACCCCAGTCTTGAATACAAGAATATGCTGTCCATTAACTTTGTCATTGTGCTCAAAATAATTTACCGTACAATAAAATCACTTCTCCTGGAGTTGCTCATGAAATGAGTTACAAAACATTTATACATCTGTTCAAAGAAATAGAAAAAATAAATATTGAGTAAAAAAAAATCAATAATCTGCAATTCTGCACATTGTACAGATCAACATGGGCTGCCTGTGTCAGCTTTTTATGTAGGACATCCACATTTGTTATTTTAGGTCAAAATTATTCATGAAAAATTCATGCATTTTCAGAGTAAGAAATGATTGCTTAGGGTTTATTTCCAATTTCGTCGTTGTTTAGTTTCTTTCAATTGTCAATCTCAATGGGAGGTTACCTTTAACAGCATTATTGTCTGAATTTCCCCTGCCCTCCCAATTCCTTGATCCCCTTCCGGAGTTGTTGGTTAATTAGTTGTCGGTCGACTGTGCCTCCTTTTGGATATGAAAGAATAAAACATTTTTTTTGCAAAAAAGTTATTGTTGAGAGATCTTGAGTAAGCATATTTAGAGGAGGCCTTTAGAAACTAAATCCTAACAACCTCATAGGAATTAGAATTGGGTAATTTAATTTAACAGTGGAATATTTCTTTTGAAAAGTTGAGCCAGTTTTATTACTCATTAATTTCATTTGTTGATGTTAAAGCATTGAACTTTGTTAATGAGAACATGCCCTTTGCATTGTGTTTCCTTCTAAACTAGCCATGTTAACCCAATGAGAACTAAGCGGTCTTATCCTGAGATATTACTAGCTCGGTGGTCTTGGAAAATGAGGGTTACAGTATTGTCTCATGAGCCGAAAATGGCACTTTGAGGGTTATTAGTGATGACTAAATGATCCTCAATCATTTTCTGGGTTTTGATGTTTCTAGAGCAAAGATGTTAAATGAAATGAACTATGAGTCATGATATTTGAGAGAGGAAATCATACGGCGAACAAGGGTTCAATAAACAAAAACAGCTTTTGAGACAGGATGTTTAATGTAGTGCTGTTGTCATGTATGGTTAATCATTCATGACATTTTTTAGGTTAATATAAATTAAACCTTTTTTAATGGAACATTAGTCGGTTATTATAAACTTTGTAATCGTTTTAGTTTGATAAGACTCTTGTTTATATGTATTGAAAAAGTTCAGAGATAGTTTCATACCAGTTGCAGGCATTTTATTGATTGTTTCAAAATATGTTCATTAGTATGATTCTCATGGCAAAATTCAGCAAGAAAACTGTATGATACTACCACAACATTGAACAAGCAAAACATAATCTAAATTTATTTACGATATGATACTTGTAAATGAATGATGACGTAATTCAAAAGCCAGATGTCTGCTGACATGTGAATTTGTTTTAATGTGTGTGTGTGGATGAGATGCTTAGCTTCAGTTTTATCCCACGGAAACATTGTTTCAATCTATTTCAATTGATTTTCAATTATTGTTCATCTTGCAAAACCACCATGCTTGGTATTTTGTGTGACATTGGTCTGCATTGTCGCACCTTCTACGTCCTGTTATGAGGAGCTGTGGAGTAATGTAGATGTGATGCTCTGCTTCAGTTTTACTTTCATCCCAAGGGAACATTGTTTCAATCTTTAACAAATGTATTTAATAACTATGGTTCAAATATTTGTTTACAGGAAAGGCACATGTAAAACCACCATGCTGGATATTCCGTGGAGAAAGGTGTAAGATATCTCAAGGGAACACTGTTTAAATTGATTTAATAAGTATTGTTTGTTTATTTGTTTACAGGAAAGGCACATGCAAGACCACCATGCTTGGTATTCCATGTGAGATTGGTCTGCGACGTCGCACCTTCTACGTCGTGTCTGGTGCAGTGTTGTCCATCTGGAGTAAGGTGGAAGAGGTTCTCAGGATCAACCCCTCGGGCAGCTCCGTCATGCAGATCATTCGCCTCAAGACGGACAGAGGAAAACTTGTTGGTAAGTTAGCTTGAACTTTTTTAAGTGCTGTTTAATATGGCAAGCATCCACATTACTTTTTATGCCTCCGCAACGAAGTAGCCGGAGGCATTATGTTTTCGGGTTGTCCGTCCGTCCGTACGTACGTCCGTACGTACGTCCGTCCTTACGTCCCGTTCTCGTGATCGCGTTATCTCAAGAACCGATTGACGGATTCTCACCAAACTTGGTTCATGTATGTATCCTGGGGTGCCAATGATCTGATTAGATTTTGGGGTCAAAGGTCAAAGGTCACAGGGCTCATTATATATGCAAAAATAGCTCGTGATCGCATTATCTCAAGAACCGATTGACGGATTCTCACCCAACTTGGTTCATGTATGTATCCTGGGGTGCCAATGATCTGATTAGATTTTGGGGTCATGAGGTCAAAGGTCAAAGGTCACAGGGCTCATTATATATGCAAAAATAGCTTGTGATCGCATTATCTTAAGAACTGATTGACGGATTCTCACCAAACTTGGTTCATGTATGTATCCTGGGGTGCCAATGATCTGATTAGATTTTGGGGTCATGAGGTCAAAGGTCAATGGTCACAGGGCTCATTTTATATATGCAAAAATAGCTCGTGATTGCGTTATCTCAAGAACGGATTGACGGATTCTGACCAAACATGGTACATGTATGTATCTTGAGGTGACTAATAACTGGTTAGATTTTGGGGTCATGAGGTCAAAGGTCAAAGGTCGCAGGGCACAATATATATATGCTAAATTAGCTTGTAATTGCAAAATCTCAAGAACTGAATGTCATATTTCAATCAAACTTGGTACCTGAATGTATCACAAGAAGCCGTTGTAGCCATCAGATTTTGGGGTCATAAGGTCAAAGGTCAAGGTCACATGACTCGTTATGCCAAAATACCTTATTAATTGCAATATCTCATAAACCAGTTGATAAATAACCATCAAACTTGGTACCTTCATTGTATTTGTATCTTGTAATTTTAACTATTAAAATTGAGTTGAAGAATTGATTCAGTGCATGTTGATTTTTGGGGCTTGGTATAAATCACGCAATGGCGGAGGCATCATTTTCGACTGCGCGCAGTCGAAGATCCATCTAGTTTCTCTATTGTCTCATTCTGGCAAGTAGAATGATAATCATACATTTTTCAAACACCAAAAAGAAATTTTATTTACCTGCTTCCTTGAACAGAAATATTAGGCGCTGGCTCAGGCAAACATAGTAGCCCATTCATAAAATTATTTGTTTACTTGCGCTAGGCAAGTTCTAGTGTTGAACCCTGAATACAGATTCAAACAAATTTGAATGCAGCTAATATTTATTGACAGGTTTAGAGAGAGTTGAATCAGTTTACGAGGTTAGATTCATAAGGATCACATAATAGAGGGTTTGGATGTTCAGTTCTGTAGTTGTGTAGCTCATTCGTTAGCCTCAGTGCTTACAACATTTTACTGTTCTTCTACTTGATATATGTGCCTCGCCATCCGCAGAGGAGCCAGAAGTCGCAAGATGTCGAACCTCAGAAATCACGATTGATTTGAAATTGCATGAAAAAGTGGAAAAAAATATTATTGCCTCATACATTTCCCTGATATCTGTTCTACCGGTACGCAAAATATCCAGTAAAAATATCCAGTGGAAAGGTAAAAATTAAGCAGAGTTTTGAAGCATGTTTTTTGCAGGTTTGAAAAGTTTGCGTTCCAAAATTATTTGCCACTAAAAGCGATCGATATTAAGCTCCGCCTCTTAACAACCCCTTTGTGCTAAGTTGGAATCTCTGTAGCTGTCAAGAGCGGCCAGCGCGCATCGAGATTCTTTAATCCCTATTGACTGTGCACGGAGATTAGTAATCCAAATGGCCTCCATTGTATAGTGGCCCTATTGAGTTTGACAAAGTATGTTTATGACAATACGACCCAAGTCCTATCCAATTAACTGCACCCCCCCCCCCCCCCCCCCCCCCTCCAACCTCATACACTATGTACACCACTGGTTGAGTGTGAGTATTATATAGATTAAAGAATTGGGCCCTGTAACATAACATTCATTAATCGTATGTAGAATTAATTTGTCGTACTACATATTTAAGTAGTTCATAATAATTTTATAATAAGGCATACCCCCCCCCCCCCCCACACCACCAAAAAAACAAAAAAAACAACGCTATTTAGAGCTTGTTTTAAGTTGGCTAAAGCACAATCCCACTCTTTTATATACCCTTATTTTGAAGTTGACCGAGGCTCGCCTCCGTTACTTAGACACCTGTTTTAAAATTTTCTAAGGGACATCCCCGGGCATCCCCGCCAAAAGAACGAAAACAAACCCTGTACCAACGGATCCCCCCTCCCCCTTTGGTACCTGGGGCCTCCCCCTTTGGTACCTGGGGCCTCCCCCTCCAAAATGTCTAGCTTCGATACCCCGTTTTACTTTTCACGTATCAACATACTGTTCTTTGTAATAGTGTTTACATTACGCACCAGACGCAAGTTTGCATTCCTAAAATCAAACTGCCAGTCAATACCGATTAATCGAACAATAAACAGATCCAGAGCGGAGCCCCTTTTGTTACCTGAAAGTGCTCGCTATTGTATCATGTGCTCGATGTGTACAGTTTATCGTTCCAAACCCACTTAAATTGTAATTAAATCTGTTCATATCTCTACAATGCATGGATAATATTCAACAGTTTCTGGAGGGAAGGTGTATATCATACATATTTACTGATATGCAAGTTTTCAAGAAAATTGAATAAAGGTTGCTACGACATTCTATTCATGCAATCGGTTCATTTATGGCCTGCTTAAAACGCTAATTTCACTTTCGAAATGGATGTAAAGTTTCTTGAGCTATTTTCTCGGCATCTTATTTCCAGACCGTTCAATATTTGCCTTAGAAAAGCGTCAATAACTCCGCGTTGCAGAATCATTATGAGACAAACTTTATATCATATTAAAGCTTAGATATTGCTGAATCGAACTAAATACAAATCCAGAAAATCAACTTTGTCGACTTTCGGTTCTTCTACGTAGGACGGGTCACATATTAGAATCCATTCAGGACTAGTCCCCAAAATACTTGGGCTGAGATCTTTGGAGAATGCATGTTATACCAGAATAAAATTGTCTTCAATAGACCGCTTCGGTAATGTATGCAAATAATATGCGTATGACGTCAGACTCCCCATCGGCAGGTTACTATTGTTATGCTTGCCGACGGGGAGTCTGACATCATACGCATATTATTTGCATACATTACCGAAGCGGTCTATTGGTTAACTTTTTCCCCCTCCAGTCAACCTTTGGAAAACATATCAATGATATCAGTATGTGAGAATAAAGCAGTTTCATAAGTTCAACCAGTTATAAAATAATCATCCAGACATACTGAATGTCATGTGTGAGGTCAGATTGTTGAAATTAATTAATCATTTGTTATTTCAAGCTATCTGATTAAAAAAACATGTGTGAGAATTGGACAAAACCGTCTCATGACATTAAATGTTACTCCCAGATGAGTAGATTCCCTAATTGAATGTGACAAGCATTTTGATAGCATTAAAGGGATCTAAACTTAAAGGGATTTAGGAACTTTGTTGACGTGTGCAAAAAGTTATTATTGGTTGATACAATGTGTATTGTTGTGATCTGATATGTCCACTGAGTAACGTGTGAACATTTCATGTTAAATGAATGTTATATATATATGGCAGAGTAATTAGTGAAAATGCAAGGTAATATTCACTAACTCATTGCACTGAATTTGTACACAGTTATGACTATCCAGTGGATAGTTTAACATCTGAACACTTCAATCGTAAATATATTTTTAACGAAAGGGAAATCAAATTTTTTTTTTAACCTGTCCCATTACATTTTTGTTCATTACTTGGTTATATGACGGCCATTTACCATGAATTTTCACAAATCACTCGGTGGACATACATATAACAGAAATTTTATCAACACTTTTTAAGTTTTTCACATTACAACAAAGTTACTAGATCCCTTTAAGATCATGTTTGTCTGTCAAAAAATTAAACTAAGCTGAACATTTTGTTTGGAAGGGGAGGTAAGGGATCTTCTTAATTATGAAAAAGAGACAGAAAGGAGACCGGCTGGGAAAGTCCCATTAGGAGTGTTAGTGTTGTTGATATGTAGGCAAGCTAAGGCAAGCCTCCACTGCTCCACGCTAACTTTTTTCTGAACTGGCCCGTTTTCAAGAGCGAGTCAAATCTAACATTTTGAAATTTTACTTGACCCAATATAAAAATGTACTTGCCTTCTTACTTCACGATGAGGTTAACATGGATGAGGTTAACAGTGCTCTAATTGATGAACAATTACTCAGTTGCCTGATCGGGCAAGCAAACTGTACAAGTTATACAATTTTACTTGCTTGACACCAATTTTTACTTGCCCCAGGCAAGTGCTAGTGTCGAGCCCTGATTTAGGCATGTAGAAGATTGCCCATACTGCTTGTCATAAAATATATATTTGTTAATGCACAGCTAGAAATTAACTTTCTTGCCTTGTGGCCGAGTCGGGCAAGTAAAGTTGAGATTAGTCATATTTTGCTGGCCCTGAATGGAGTGGCCCGAAAGAAGAAAAAACATATAAAAGTATGTTTATAATTTAGGTTGCCCAGTAAAATTTGGCATTTAAAATTGTTAGGGCCCAAGCTTTTTTTTTTGGTGGGGCCCCAGCCTGCAGATTGTGCTCATTTCAAGCCCAGTATATAAGCATATATAATGTGCTTTGATTTGGATTTGTTCAACCCTTGCAGATATGTTTAGTGGGGATAAGAAATTAAACTGCCAATAGCTCAAAAATTACTCCAGTTGCCGAAATCAGTGACTTCATACCAGTATGCAAGAAATAAAAAAGTGAATTTCTATATGTATTGCTTTAAAATATGTAACTGCAGATTGCAAGAACAGAATAATTAATTTTAGGGATTGCCAAGGTAACGTTATTGCTATGAGGTCATTTATGTAGCATTGATAGCAAGGTGATACTGTGGAAAGAAAAAATTAATAAATTAAGAACTAATAAATTAGTTTCAAGAACTACAGTACTCTACATCAATTTCTGTCATTTATGCAGTGTGTTGTATCAAAGTGCAATGTCACACTTGACAAATGCAGCGTTTGAGGAAATGAAAGGAGTAACCAATTAAGTTTTACGATACCAAGAAGAAATTGTTGAAAGAAATGTTATTTATTAAATTGAGAACTAATTAGATAGTTTCAAGAACTACAGTACTTTACGTCAATTTCTGTCATTTATGCAGTGTGTTGTATCGAAGTGCAATGTCACACTTGACAAATGCAGCATTTGTGGAAATGAAAGGAGTTAATACAAATTAAATTTTACGATACGAAGGTGATATTGTTGAAAGAAAAGTTATTTATTAAATTAAGTGCTAATTAAATAGTTTCAAGAAATACTTTACATTACGTCAATTTCTGTTTGCCGTAAGATTTTGTAAAAGAGGTAAACAAAACTACAAACAAAACTACAAACAAACTAAGTTCTGGAGTTTGTATTAAACCGAAAACTCAATGAAGATCCTATAATATGCATATTGTACCTCTTCTGAAAGCTGAGAACATACTGAGCATGAAAAAGTTAATTTTGAAGCCCTAACACCGCCCAGAAAACAATTAAAAGCAAATTTAAACTCTTATTCTGAACCCCGATTTTCGCCGTTTGACGGCGATTTGGTGCAGAGAAATTTGATGACGTCACAGGTAGAATAGGCCCAAACCATGCACGGCCGCTGATGGTAGAGCGGCACCCGTTGCCTCCCCCAACGATCCCCCAGTCCA
Source organism: Echinarachnius parma (assembly GCA_037951105.1). Taxonomy (NCBI): domain Eukaryota; kingdom Metazoa; phylum Echinodermata; class Echinoidea; order Clypeasteroida; family Echinarachniidae; genus Echinarachnius; species Echinarachnius parma. The sequence goes on along the minus strand of JBAMJV010004012.1, from coordinate 79,606 downwards.
GCGAGCGCGAGTAATGCTGCCCTGCTTAATCGATAGAACGCCGTCCTTGTCAATATCATTTTTCTTGTTAGATTTGACCTGAAATCTGCAAAATCGGAGAATGGTGGAAATGTCTGAAGGAAGTGAAGATTTCAGGCATGGTTTTGAGGTGGAAATCGCGAGTTCGCCAGTATCGACAAAGTTGAATTCGAGTCGCAAAGTCGGGAAAAGGTGCATGGCGTATGGTAGATCGACAAATCTATCACTTTCACATGCCCTCTTTGACTTTGACATTATATTGTATTTTTCTCTGTCGGCATTCTAAGCCGACAGTGAAAAATAACTATAATAATGTCAAAGAGGCCATGAAAGTGATAGATTTGTCGATCTGGCGTATGACTGCGGCAATTGTATAGCGAATTGCACCATGTCCATGCACAGTTTGCCGGGGAAGATGCTGGGGGAAAGGGCGCATTGAAACCCGCACTCCGGTGTCGGCACGCTGGCCCGCTAGCTGGCCGTGCCGCGTTCGTGAAGACTACCCTACGAAACACATATGTAACGTACCCAAAATCAACTAAATCTTCAAAAATTGCTCAAATAATGGTCATGATTTCAAAGTAGTTATCTTTTTTTACCTGTTCTGTGTAACTACTTTGAAATCATGACCATAATTTGAGCAATGGTCGAAGATTTAGTTGATTTTGGGTAAATTACATTTGTGTTTTGTATGGTACTCTTCACGAGTGCGTCACGGGCAGCTAGCGGCGTAGCGTGCCAACGGGGTACCAACACCGGAGTGCGGGTACAATAGTGAACTAGCGCCAAAAATCTCCCAAATCCCGTCATCATTGTCGCTGTCTGATGAATCATTCCTGTCCTCTTCTTCATCTTCTTCGGAAAAATCCATTGCGAAACTCAGTTCGAGAGTATTTTCCTCCATTTTCCTCGAAATAAAACTGTCCAGCTCGATCGTACGTTATCAAAAAGTAATACACAACACCGTATAATGCACGCGCATCGCTTTGCTTGATCAGCTGATCGGCCGGGCCCGTTCTACCGATGACGTCACGATTTTCAGGCCGATCGTTGAGCGAATTTCAGTCTCGGAGACTGCTCACTTTTGCCCCATTTTCGAAGACTTTTTAAGTCAAATTTCAACATTTTTATCGCGGATTAAGTTAATATCCTTAGAAAAAATAACATTTCCTTCACAAACATACCCAATTTTGCCAATTTGAAAGTCAACGAGGGTTCGGTTTAACTATGATGTCAATGGTTTTGACAAATATTGTAATTGAGGAAATTAAGCAAGTGGGCAATTCCATAAATATGTCAACCAGGAGACCAACTTTTCAAAATGATCAAATTAAACTAAGTGAAACATCATATTAAAGTTAAATGTATGAACTTTCAGAAATCAGTAGTTAAATATATTTTTACCCAAGGTCAAGGTCACAAGATCCTTTCAAAGTGAGGAAAAGAATTGATACTTTCTTATCACTATGATGATGAATAATTAATTTTACTAAATATTTACATTATAAAAGGTGATGACAAATCATTGACAGTGATAGATTTGAAGATAATAACCTAGTGAACAACAAATCTGAAGTAGAATTGAATTTGGCTCTTTTAATTATTTTTTATTGTAAATCAATGTCGACATTCTTTTGGTCATGTACGTCCGTAACGAAAAAACACATTATTTCAATTTTTCATGAAGACGAACAATTCAATAAAAATGAAAATGTTAATGCAAAGCAAGCACAAGACCCTCAACTAAAATAGTACATTAGAGTTCTCCAATCAACACTAATTAAGTAATTATTTGATATACAAATGTGTGCGTCCGTAACGTACGTCCGTAACGGAATCCACCCCCTCTTTGACATTTCATGTGTTAATTCTACAACGCTCATAGGTATCGCTGTGCAGCTTCATGAGTTTTTTCATTGAAATATTACGCAACTTTTGAGACCAAATTTGCAACGAACAGGTATACCGTTGCAAAGTCATGTGACCTTTTGTAAGTGAATGTCAGCTAAGAAATCCTAAATTTTGTGATTTGTGTACAAATCCTATGGAAATTAGGTAATTATAAGATTCACTTATAAACCCTTCATTTTTTTCCATTCTAATCATTGCCATTATTTAATTTTAGTCTAAAATTGATTGGACCATGGTCAATAATCAATTTCATCAAAAAAAAAAAAAAAAATAGAAAGTTGAAAAAACAATGAAATACATAAGAAATTCACAAAACAAGGAAATACAAAGAAACCATTTTGGCTCTGGCAATTTTTTATGTTGGAAAATTATTAATTACCTACAGTATGTCAAAAAAGAATGTTTATGCATAAAACTACTATACTTTCCAAGAAATAATTTGTGACCCATAGACTTTGCACTTGTACGTCCGTAACGGACACTTTGTACGTCCGTAACTGTACGTCCGTAACAAAGAAGCAGTCTAATTAATTCTTAATTAGAAGTGGAAATAATTTTTTTTTTGTGGTGATTCTCATCATTTGACATCTAAATGAAATGATAATGTATCATTTCAATGGAATGTATCTCACAATTCACAGAGTTTTACATTTTAAATTCAAATGTCAGAAAAATCACTTTCTCTGCGTACGTCCGTAACGGTGATGTTTTCAATTATTTCAAGGTCATAATGCTGATAATATTGCATGCAAGTTTGCAATAATTGAACCCTCACTGAATGTCATACATATAGCACACTAGACCTCTTGAGTAATTCCCACACTGACTGGAATAGCTTATTAAAGTGTCTGAAATGTACGTCCGTAATTATGGAATTGCCCAAGTGGGAAAATGTAGAAATTCAGGATATAATTGTAAAATTTGGTCTTGCCACAAGAGCCAACCTGACATTTTGAGGTCTGCAATTTGGCTTGCAACAGAAACCAGGCATCCTAACAATTATAGTAGAATATATTGCAACCTATAAAACTGTTTTAAAATATTGTGACAACAGATTTTAAGTGAAGATAATTCGTCAATAGGTAAAAATATCTGTTTCTTATTTGACATTTATAATCTGCTAGCATGACTTTGTAAAGAAATCAATAAATCTTATCAATCAGTCAAATCAAATATTTATCGGGCCTAATTGTTCTTTCTCGACAAAATTTGTTTGAATCCTCAACTTACTCATGTCCGTAGAAATCTTGTAGAAAGAATTATTTGATTAGGAAAAGTTCTGGAAGAGCAATGGTTTAGGGGAAGGGCTGTGTACAAAGAATGGTAAGGGTGTTCACTATCCTGCATCATTCATTCACAGGTATTTTAATCCTGAATTTTCTTATTTTGTGCTAAATGCAAATACCTCATAACAGTAAAACAAAATACACAGGGGCTCAGGGTGAATTCGCCCCCCAAAATCATAAAAGAGCCCCCATAAATTTGCATAGAGTTCAATGCAAAACAAATTTGTGAACTGGCCGAACTGGCAGTCTCAAACATGGGAAGGAAGGTGAGGTCAACACATACAAATTAGTTTAGTCTTTGAATCAGCAATTCACTTATTGCATGCTAAATACCAATACCACATGACCTGTTGTTGGAAGTGTTCATTAGTTAATTAATCAATTAGTTGCATTATTAGGCAGGCCGTAACGATTTGGGGAAATACGGAATCTCAAGGAGGGTGAAAGTCTACTCCTATTCCTCCCCTCATCTGCTCTAATCCCCTTCCAGTCTGTAAGTAAATTGGTTCTGTCAATAGCGATTCCCCCAGAGGATCAATCTGCCCCCCTTTCCACCCTCCCACTTAAACCCCCTTTTCCTCTTTAAAACCTAAATGACCTTGAGACAGTTCTCAAATCTCATTTAATATTTTTGCAGGGATACAACTTTTTTGTTTTAAGATTTGTCTTCTGTATGGATTCACAATATTGAATTGTTTTGGCTTATTGTTATTTTGTTAGCCCGTTGAAAAAGAAGTTTTTAAACCAGACTTTATCATTAGCTTTCTTTTTAGTATAAATTGATGTCATATTGTAAATGTAATATTTAAAATAGCTCAAATATCCAGGACTTGATATTAGCACTGACCCTGGGCTAATGCTTGACATTATTTCGAGCCACCAGATTCATGTTTTTGGCCACTAAAATATGACAAATCTTTGCTTTTACTTGCCCAACTTGGTCACAAAGACAAACAAAGTTAATTGCCATAATTGATAAAGATCAACTATCACAATTAACTATCATCTAGCCACAAAATGCAAGGAATGCCTGCATTTTTGGAAGTTGCCAATTTCAAAATAGATTCCAGGCCGAAATTTCATGGGCTAAGCTTTCAGCAGGTTAAATGAAAATGTAAGAACTTAATAAGGAAGAGAAAAGGGAACAGTTTTTGTTTATTTCTTGTTAGTGGTCTGAGGTCTCTGTCTTGTCGATTTGTGGATTATCGTCCAATTAAAATACAGGATACTGATTGAGGGGGGGATGTTAGGTTGGAGTCAATTAATGACCGGCCTATACCGAGGTGTTGAGGTTTCTTCGTGTTTGTCAGCCGTTCTCTCTAATTTGTTGTGTGGCCCGTGCAGCACGTGCGGTAGAAAGATACTTCCTGAATCCCTGACATTTTGCGAAAGTTAGGTATTTTGTAAACAAGATGGTTTAAGTGGAGTATATTAACAACAGTGCAAGTCCGTGGCATAAGTATCTAGCCTTGAATTAAAACCACATCCAAATCCCAGGTCTGTCTTGGTTTCATTTGACGTAATATAGAAGCAGGTAACTTTGTAAAGAAACAGCTGTATGGTGATGATTGTTATTTTGTATTATTTGTAGTGATAGAATTATAATTCTTATGATTATTATTGTTTTTATAAATATTTTTGTCAATTAACATTCAAACCCGCCCATTTGATATCTGATCATTTAGATGCCTGTAGATGGGTATGTTTTGACCATATTTTGCAAATGTTCGCGCATGATAATGATAATTATTATACCAAACTATTAGTGTTCTGTTACAGTTGGATGTTTTGGATTTTGTAGTATTCAATACACATCAGACTGCTAAAGTACATCAAATCAAATGTTTGTAAATGTATAAAAGTTTATATTTAATCTTTCAAATATAATTACTAACTGAAGATATTCCTTCTTATCTTTTTGTTTTACGTTTTCTCCAGGACTCCTCATTCCAAGCAACTGTGTTCCAGCTCTGAAGGATATGCTCTCCAAAGAAACAACCTGCTATTCAGAAACATACTAGGCAAGTCAACTGTGTTCCAGCTCTAAAGGATATGCTCTCCAAAGAAACAACCTGCTATTCAGAAACATACTAGGCAAGTCAACTGTGTTCCAGCTCTGAAGGATATGCTCAGCAAAGAAACAACTTGCTATTCAGAAACATACTAGGCAAGTCAACTGTGTTCCAGCTCTGAAGGATATGCTCTCTAAAGAATATGTTTGTCAAAGTTTCAAAATTGCTACTCAGAAACATTCTAGGCAAGTCAACCAGCCAAGACATCTAGCTAGATACAGAAGACAAAAATCTATCTGAGAGTGTTGGAAGAAAAACGCACGTTTCTTCTGTGTTTCTGATCTAAAGAATATGCTTGCCAAAAACTCAAAATTGCTGCACAGAAATATTCTAGACAGGTTATCTAGCCAGAGTTTGATGTAGAAAAGATGTGTCTTAGGGGGTAAAAATAAAAGAGGAATAAGGAAGGAACGGGGAAGAAAAAGGGATGAATTAATAGGGGTGTTTTAGGTTTCTACTCCTCATCGACATATTTCCAAAGGCTCAACTTGCTAGAACTCAAGAGTCAACTAGCAAGGGAAAGAACACAATCTGTATCTGAGTGTTGAAAGAAAAACATATATGTTCTGTGTTCCAGCACTATTCTAGTCAAAGACTCAACAAAGATACAAGCATTTTGTAGGCAATTTAACTAGCCAGAGAAAGAAAAAAGAAATAAGAAAGGGCTGTCAGAAAAGGGGATGAGATAACAGGGATGCTGTGTGGTGTGTCTAGCCCTCTAGGACTAGCTTTTTCCAAATACTCAACTTGCTGCTCAGAAACATTCTAAACAAATCATCTAGCAGAAGCTCTATTTCAAAAGTATCTGAGAGTGTTGAAAAAATAGGAATACAAAGAGAAGAGAATCATCACATTCAGCAGAAGGAAAACAATATGAGAGAAGTATACTCTCTCTCTACCTCTCTTGATACCCTTTTGCCATGATGACAGGCACCTGTTATGATCTTGTGCGGTTCAATACAGGGAGGATATTGGCTAACCAACCAATGGTTTTAGGAAAGGTGGACGCAGGAGAAGGATAAGAGTCTCAAATCTAGGACACAATATCTACACAGGCATTAGCAACTTCTTCTATTCGTGGAGGCGCTGAATGTGATTAAATTATGAATTCAGAAATTACAATTTATGTACATCCACATCTCATGCAGCTGAACGTATAACAAGTATGTCATATTTACTAGGTATTTATATTCATCATAAACTTATCAGTTCAACAAATTTGAACAAATTATTGTTTTTGTTTGACAAGATAAAAATGAAGGAAAGTAATTTAAACATTGAAGGATTTTTTTTTTTTTTTACTTACAAATTTGACAGATTTTGTACTAAATGTATAATGTTGTGGTTTCTTTATCACTTTGTTTTTAATGATAAAGATAACAAAATATTTAGTGTAACCTTATTTATTTTGCAATTTTGCAATATAATTTGGTACTAAACCAGAGCATGATTTATGTTTACATTGAAAACAGTAAAGTTTTACATATCTTTTGTTTTATTTTACCTGATTTTTGTGAAGATACAGTAAGTTTTGGTAGGAAAAGTTTGACAATGTTTTACTTTGTTAACTTTTGGAATAACGCCTTTTTATTGTATTATTGAAATCAAATCATGTTTTATTTCTCTGACACATTCAATTGCATGAAAATATGTGAAATTAATTATGATTTTAAAGAAAAAGGCAAAACATTTTTTTATCATAGAGTTCATTGTTCTGCAAGAATATGGATTTAAGCCTTCTCAAAAAAGATGTCACTTTGTATCATGCATTTAACTAAATTATTTTCTTTAACTAAGATATATTTTGTTGATAGTACAACTCTTTAGTTAGTTAACTCTTTAGGATGAGTTATACTGAAAATGTTTAAAATGTTTTTGAACATTTATACAGATAATATTTTTACATAACAATAAGTGTGCAGCATTTTTCCAAAGATTTTGGCTGCCTTGGTTATTGAAGGAATTTCAAAAATCAAATTCATTAGAATATTACCATTCAAGATTGCCTTAAATCGTTCCTTTGATATTCTCAAATCTATAGACTTCATCTTATAGAGTTCATACCCCACTAGGTTCCTGTAAGCAAAGGGGTTAATAAACCTGCAACAATTTTATGGGTCATTTATTTTCCCTCATGTATGTTGATTCTCATATTAACCAAAATAATGCTGGTGATGAAGCATATTTGCAGTATACATGTACAATACACATGATGTGTATGATTATGTAGTTGTAATAATGCTGATGTTAAGACAGTTTTTACTTCTATAAGGTAACTTTGATCCACATAGATTGACTAAAAGTTAGTGGTAACTAAAGATGTTAGAAGAGCACTTAACCCATTTAGGGCCGATCCCAAATATACTCCAACTGAGGTCTATGGAGAATGCTTGTTCTACTAAATGAAATATGGCTTGAATGATTTAACACTGGTTATCAAAATAAGTTGGTATTTTATTATTCTTGATTTTCTTTTAATCACATGTGTTTAGACTTTAGCTATCAATGTTTTGTATCAACATTTATCACTACATTTTTCACCATTATTTGTCCTGACTGTTTGCACAATCTGCAAACTTGCTTAATTATGTTTTCACTTTTAAAATATCTCACTTTGTTTTTACGTTGTTATGTGTGAATATCATCACATCAATATTAAACTGCTTGGGACGCAGCCTGAGATATTATTTTTCTGAATTCTTTATATCAAAATACAGTTGTGAAAATGTGAAAATTTGCCATTTGTCAGGAATCAACTCGGAGACCTCGGGTCCCTCTACTTTTGAATTTTAAATGCCTTTGTCTCTATGGGTTGAAGATGAAGGAATGAAATATAACAGTGCGAGGCTTACTGCGTATGTATGTAAATCCTATGTGAATGAAATAACTTGCTAGAGTGGTTGTGTTTAATGAACAATGTAACAATTGAAGATGAGCTTAATTCCAAAAGATGCTAAATCCACCTTTTCAATTTCGGGGAAAATCAGGTTTCTTTGTCCAACTTTGTACACATGCCTACGGAAATATAAAAAATTGAACGTTCCATATTTTGATTTTGATCGTGTAATTCGTCCTAAATTTTGGATTTCTAGATAGCTGCGTTGCTTATTAATGTACTGATATCTTTAACTAAATTTGTATGGAAAGTGGATTTAGCGCCTTTTGGAACTAAGCTCTTCATATAGGAAGCATTCTCTACCACTTGCTGTGTCCTTCTTAACCTGTTCCCAACCAGAATTCGCTAAGCCCGTACAGCTAATACAGGATGCATTTAGGTCCCATAGGTGATCAGTTAATTAGAAGAATGCTCTTGAAAAGAACATTCTTTGTTTTATCAGTGACCCTAACCTAAGTGAAGGAAAATCCTTGGTTTTCCAGTTGAGGTGATAACAATGTTCCCATGCTCCCAAACTTTGGCTAGTAGAGTACAGTCGTCACTGAATTCTGTCATACATTTCCCAGCAAACGCAATCGTAATAACCTTGAATCGTTTTCTTATCATGTGTATGTGTTTTTTTTCTTCAATTTTCCCACCATATGTCAAGAACAATTAACTGCAAACTTGATGCAAAACTGATTTGTGTAATGTATTTCTGTATTCATAGTAGGTGCACTGAGGGAGGGAGGGAGGGAGGGGGGAGGGAGGGGGTGATTACCAATTTCCACAGGGGGTTCAAATCCACCCCCCCCCCCCCCTTGCCCCCTTAGCTAAACCTCTGCTCTTGTTCCCCAAGTTCTTAAATGACTTATTCATTCAAGCAATCAAGGATCTGGCTTTCCGATGGGAGTCATGATTATGTAATACCTTCTTTGCAAGTGTTTTTCTTGTGAAACAGTAGGAAAGTAGGGTATGTTGAGTTTCATTCAGAATATCAGGATCAGAAATTGGACTGCAATTTCTTCATTGTTCTTTTGTATATTTTTTTGTCTTTTTGTTAAATCCTCTTTTCTTTTTTTCACTTTTTTAATACATATTTTGTTTAAAGCTAGCAACTTTGGAATATGAATTTAGTTATATTCTATGTAAAGTTAGGCTAAATATAATGTTTTGTTTGTTTTACTTTGTAAATGAACATTTGTTCTTGAGCCAGACACTTTGCAATATGACTTTAGTTATTTCCTAGAAGCGAACTTATATTGATGGATCGTTTGACATTCTTTTGCTTTTGTTTATCATGTCCCGTGCAAAAAACATTGTACAACTCTTCATTTTAACTTGGTTAAAGGGCAATGCAACTCAAGAATAGAGTTTATCCTACTTGATATATCGTAATATGCCTTTTTATCATATATAACATAACTCCGACTCAGATTTCTGCTTTGGGAGAAATATGTGAAAACTCTATCGGGCTTACCACTATTCATGCGAACACTGGAGGCCGCCATTATTAGGTGTGTGCGGACTTATGGTCAGTGATATGCACTAATGCATTTCAATAGGACCTATTGTTACCATTGTCTGAATACTTTGACGAGTCTGTAAATCAGTGAAAAGCTTTTTGTTCGGCCCGTAGCGCACTCGTCATAGTTTGCAAAGCATGTCGGGCAATTACAAGAACATGGCCGCTCCCATCACATTTTGCCGCCGTAAGAATTAGTAAAATGTGGGTATGTTCCTGTAAGGATTTCATGGGATCCAGGAGGCCAAAATTGCCAAGTTATGTATCAAATAAAATGTCTGTTCACCCTCTAAACGATAATAACAGCCGAAAGCCAAAGTTTCATTGCCCTTTAATGAAAGGAAAAATAGTACATTTTGTAAGTTTTAATTGTTTCTTGTCACCAACTTATTTTATATTTTCGTAAGAAAAAGAGTATTCTTTTAAATTTTGATAATCTATCAACTAATTATGTGGTTGAAATTTGATTTCTTTGAACATTTGATAATTTTTTGCAAAGTATGAATATTGTGTAATGTCTAGAATGCATTCCATGATAAGATTAGTAGGGCTATATTTTTTTTAATTCAAAATGTACTATCAGTTTTTGGAAATCTTTCGTGCATCATGATCAAACTGATATCATAGCCATACTAAGTGTTTTTAAATAGCCACTTTCATTTGTTACCAGCTCCTTAAGTAAAAGAATGCAAATGAAGATCTTGAAGATTGTTGGTGGTTTATAGAAATCAATCACTGTACAGCGATTTGATATTTTCAGGGTTTATATATTATACATATATATTCATGTACATCTTCAGTTTGTTTCATAATTATGTTGTATTTGTGATAAGAAGACACAAGTTTCATCTCTGTTTCAAAAGAAGAGAAAATATAATTATGCAATAAAGAGAAAGAAATTACAAATTATTCTGTCTGATTGTGTCAAATGTTTTTGATAATTTTCTCTCTTCAACATATCCTAAAGAGATCTGTCTTTGGGGTTATTCATTTTAACAGTATCCTAGATGTTTAGTTCAATAAAGATAATTAGCTAATTTGCATATTTCTTACAAAAGGTCAGTTTCTATCTACATACTACACACACACACACACTCCCACACACACACGCACAAACAAACACACCCACATCCCACACACACACAAACACGCACACACACAAACACACCCACATCCCACACACACACACAAACACGCACACACACAAACACACCCACATCCCACACACACACACACACACACACACTCACATCCCACACACAGACACACACACAGACGAGACATTTCACCAGACCGAGGTGTAGTTTATGGGTCGTGGCAGGAATGCACATTCACACACACACACACACGCACACACACGCACACACACACGCACACACACACACACACACACACACACACACACACGCACACACGCACGCACACACGCACACACGCACGCACACACACACACACACACACACACACACACACACACACACACACACACACATACACACACACACACACACACACACACACACACACACACACACACAGACAAGACATTTCACCCGACCTAGGGTGGTTCATGGGTCGTGGCAGGAATGTATCGCCTAATCAGGCTAGGGCCCCATTGCAGAAACATATACAATTGTAAAGTTGCAATTGCAAGGCAGATCATGTGACTAAATGCGCATATCTGATTGGTTCAAAAATGCAAATTCAAAATCGATTCCATCTCTTTCTGCAATGGGGCCCAGCTCAATTATATCATGGATTTTCCCCATAGTATAATCCATGGTTATATAATGGTACTATGTACATTGGAGTGTATTTGAAAAATGTTGAAAACGTGCCATAAATTGCGTGAGGGAGAGAGAGGGTTTTCATCCATAACCCTGGATACCGCGATAATCAACTTGTTTTTCATTTTCTGCATTCCACCGTACATAATGCCTTCCGATCAGTTGAGATCAACGTGAAAGTTTTTGACGGGTGAATGGTTTCGGGATATTTACTTGGACAAAAATTAACACCAGTCCCCCAAATGTTAGTATTCGCTCACAAATGAATTCTATAATCTGCTCCCGCGGCAATGTGTTCTCTAAAAACTCGAGAGCTTTTCAGAATTCAGTGACTTTTCAGTGACAAAAGTCACTTTCGCTCTTTTCGTTGTGTTGGTTTTCCCCCACGGTGTAAAATCACGTTTCATAAAGAAGTGTTCATATTGGATAAATAAAAAGAACTCGGAAATAGTAAGGTAAACGGACAAGAGGAAGTACTTAGTGGTTCCTTCGTTATATAAGATTAGTCGATTTAGTACGCCACAAAAGGGCATACAACCTATTAAAACGGTTATCACCACATCACACCCCACCCCCCCCCCCCAAAAAAAAAAACTTTCTCGGTGGTGCTTTTCATATCGACACTTTGCAATTTGACATTCTCCAATGGTTATAAGAGATAATACATGTTATTTAGCCAGGGCAGTCACAACAGCGCCCAAGGCAGGTACACTATTATTATTGGCATTACCATATTCCATTATAGTTTTAATATCTCCTAAGCTTAAATTCCCTTATATATATTTTTTTTATCGATATTATCCTTCTTTTATTTCTTATAGTATTCATTATTATTGCATGGGCGTTCTGGTAGTTGGAGAAGGGATGTAATTATTCCTGCCACCACTAATACACACTAAGAAATACATTAAAGGTACACTTAGGGCGCAAAACGCTGCTATACAATAGCAGCACCCTTAAGGGGGTATCCCACTGAGCGGCGAACGTTTGCGAACGTTTGCGAATATAGCAAATTTGGGATTTCGCCAGGATTCGTTAAAGGTTGCAAAAGGTTCGTTAATGGTCGCAAACGGTTGCAAGAAAATTCGCAAACGGTTTTAATTGTCGCAAACAGTTTTTCTTGTCGCAAAGAAATTTTGGACATGTTCAAAATTTCTTTGCGAATTTATTTTTTCGCAAACAGTTGCAAACGTTCGCAAACTGTTTTAAGACGGTGTCGCTAACGTTCGCCAATGCTAGCGATTACATGACCATATGGTTCCTCAATGCAATCGACCCATTGAGCGGCGAATGCTTACGAACGTTTGCGAAAAGTTGGCGAATCCAAAATTTGCAAAATTCGCTAACGTTCGCAAACGTTCGCCTCTCAGTGGGATACCCCCTTCAAGAGTGCAATTCTGCACCCCAAAGTGGGGTATTGGCACCCTAAGGGTGTATGTGTGCACCCTATGGGGTGCAGACCCATTGTTTGGGTGCAAAATTGCACCCTTAAAGGTAGTGCTATTTTTAAAGCGTTTGCATCCTTAAGGGTGCACATTTGAATCTTTATTTTTTAGTATGCATGGTGTATTTCTAACATAATTTTTTAATGACAGCACTGATTAAAAGAATTGGATCATTGGGAACACAACAAAATGGCCAATTGAATATCTTGTAATATTTATTAGGCAAACGTGTGCCTTCGAGATACGAAAACACGATTGTTAGCATTCACAAAATACAGGATAATAAAAAACATTGTTATTTGAAATTGTACATTATAATTCCTTGTTATGTAAATCCTGTCTTTGAGTTGTTAAACAGGTTTAATCATGTTTCTCTTCTTTCCTTATAGAAATAAATAATGTCCACACATTCAAACAATACTGATAAGAATAAAAAGAATTTACAAAATGTACAGAGTACAAAACACGCTCTAGTATATAGTCCATCAGTAAAATAAGTATTCCACCACACAATATGTATATCATCAAAATAGCATCACTTATAATTATAATAAACAAAATTATGTACAATTGTATCAAGTCCATGTGGTTTTAAATCTAACATCAGTTTTACGCGCCATTACAATAAAAAAAAAACTTCCCTAAATCGGTGTGTTTCTTATATCATTGATATATAGTGTTGGCCCGTCATATGTTGAAAGTGCTGAAACTGCGCTAAAAGCGTAATTTAGTTGGATTTCCCCCCCCCCCCCCCCCCCCCTCTTGTATACAATGAATATGTTTTAATCTGTAGTTATATTATGTGTGAAAGTTTCTTGGCAAGCTAAATCTATTTCTGTTTGGAGTGGCCTATATGCAGATCTTTAGTATCCAACAAAATACATACAATCTAACTATCTTCTGAAGAAAGGTACACTTTTTTTAAAAAGCATTTGTGAACACATATATATATATATATCCTTTAATCAAAGCTATGTTGAGAGTTATAAATGCAAACTGTATCCCATTGTTTTGGCGTCTACATTTTCTATAGCAGAAAGGAAAAACATTAGATTAGTTTCATTAACACAACGATGAAAGATGAATACAGAAGATAATATATTATTTACATACACATTCACATTGTGCAGCAGTCTCAAATTAAACGGCTTCCAAAATCAATATAAAACTGAGAATTCGATAAATAATACATGACACATGGCAATATTCGCCGCAAATGGTTGGATTTTATTTCTAAAAGAAATCATAGAGTGTCTTATTACGTTTCATGACATGAAAACAGCCATTAGAAAGATAGATACAGAAGACATAGATAATGTTAGCACCAGTTATTTGAATTTCCTTGCATGATGATTTAAGGTGAAAAAGGAAGACAAATGAATGACAATAATGTTATCATGATTATTGAGGTAAATGGCATACTTAGGATGATCAAATTAATGATCTCAATATGCGAAAGTGATTGGAACGCAGTACCCACGTATATGAAATAATCATCTGCTGCACAGTTAAAATAAAATTATAATATTATATACCTAAAAATAAAAGACATACAAAAATATGATGCATATTATACACCATATTTCTATATTTCTATATCACCAAAACCATAAATCAGGATAGCAACTACATCATTATTCATTTTTGTCTAGTAACTCAAGTATGAGAGGATTTAGCGATATGTAGTTCGACGATTTAATTTAAAGAGAGGTGCATACTTCAATATCAAACAAGCTGTTTCAGTCTTTGCCGCTGGTCCTTGAAGGGACATGAGTCTGTCGTATGAAGTTCGAAGTTCCAAAGGGTGCAGTAGAACCAAATACAACGCTTTCCTGCCCCCCTGTATTGGATCATGGCGTTTGACAGAGGCCAGGTTAAGTTTAAAGACGCGGTTTAAATAGAGGCAATTACTTCGATCAAACTTGGGCCTTTCATCACCATTGGTCTATCATAGTGAATCGTTCGAACTGACTAAATTTGAGAAGAGCCAATGGACTTGTATCAGACTAGACCGTTTCTCCGCCGCTGCTGGCCCAGGTTCTGTGGGTTTGGGATAGGGTTAGGGTCCTGTATGAACGGGTCTAGTGAATCAAACGACGAACTCGATGTCGATGACGACAACGACGCCGGCTCGCTGAGTGCAGCTGTGACGTCCGTGTCAACGTAGGGATCTAGGAGTCCGTCACCGCGCATGATGGTTGGTAAGAAGGTGCCTGGACTATTAGCGGCGCGCTGTCCCGTTCCCGCGTCAAGTCCCAGTCCCGTTCCAGCGTCAAGTCCTAGTCCCGCTCCCGACCCTTCCACCATGACGTTGGGCCGGCCGTCGAGCGCGTTGCCCTGCGGAGGTCCGATGTCGTTGTTGGGGTTGCCTATGGAGGAGTCGATGATGTCCGGCAGGTTGTAGGTGGTTGGAGACCCAGGTGTCTCGGGGTCGACTGTCGGCAACTCACCGACACTGCTGTCTGCAGACATGGTGAAGTACGTCTCGCTTTCTGAACCACCGCCGCCTGTTTGGGAAAAGTATAATAGAGTATTATGATATCACAATTACATAAACATATACACGTTTATTATATTCAAATCATTGACTTAAAGAAAGGATGATGGTTGAGGTTGTCATATTGTTTCACCTATCTGCCCATTGATTTTGACTACAAACGAAAAGGCGTTCCGGAATGCTTTTCAATCATCGATAATTATCTCCATAATTAGGGAGACAATAGAAAAAACAAAACCCATTTCATTCTTCTTTTACCATAATCCAAACAACAATGTTCAATAGAAATGTGAAAGCTCAAACAAGTTTTGTTTGACTTTGACAAAGTTAATGGAGCTCTTTAATTATCACACTATAGGTATTTTGTGTGACTTGATAGTAAAACAAAAATACTGAGTAGCTTACCAATATGGCCGATCTTGTTGAATTCTTCCAGCATCTCTACGCGGCTCTTGAGCTTGTCCAGTTCAAGAAGCAGCTCCTGTATATCAGCAGCCTAAACGTGTACAGATATCAAATATAACGATAAAGATTAGAACACACATTTTAACACAATAAGAAACATTCCAATCAATTTAATTGCGATCTGGGTCCTGTTGCAGAAGTCAGATCATGTGCTCTAAATGCACGAATGTGATTAGTTGAAACGCGCAAAGTTTCTGACTTACTTCTGATTGTAACTTAGAATCGATTGTATATCTTTCTACTGGTGTATATTCTACGGACATTTATAAGCTTGAGTGACACAATATAATTTGATATTCATATTCTTTTATTTATTTCCCGACCTTGCAAAGAATTTAATTTTTTTCCATTAAAATGAATTTTCGAAATGAATAAAAACACATTCTCACAAAGAAATGGTGCCCATACCACAATTCATCACTTGGAACATATGATTTAAAAATGCAACTGAGTTCGATCTGGGTAAAGTGTCGGCGTAGTAATGAAAATGTCTGGTTAGTTAAAAGGAGCAAGAATAGATTTAATATATTTCCATGAATATACGTACTGATGTGTTAATGAATAATAAATAATATCAGAAAGTTATTTTGTTTTTGTTTTTACAGTGGGTGGATGAAATGCGTAGAATGTTGTTCCCTTTTACCCCAATACAGACAGACTTAATATGGGATTAAAACTAAAATTGTATTCTGTGTACAACGCGACATTTATTTTTTTTAAGTCACGATTTTGCATCAAACAAGAATGTTTGGAAAAGGGCGATGAAACTGGCAAATTAAAATTTCGCACATCCACATGTTTTGCACGATGGTGAAGGTGTGCAAAACAAGTACCCAATCAGCAGGACACATTAATATGTAATAAATTCATACGTAACACGTCTGACCTAATTTTTTAATAACGAAGTTTGATGTTGACGAAATGAGCCTGGGCAGAAAAATATCAGCCCCTGTAAACACGTAACTAGCGATTACCTCTCACATCTAAAGTTGCATCGGAGAATAACATTTGTTGTTGTTTTGCGATAAACCAGTCAATGTTAAAGATAAACGTGGAAACATGAAAGTGAATCTAATATCACTATCGTATAGAAACATGATGAAAACAGGCGGATGTGATTATGATGATGATGATGATGATGATGATAGTGATAATGATGACTACGTACGACGACAATAATGAAGAAGATGACTACGACGACGACAATGATGAAGTAGATGACTGCGATGACAACAGTTATATAATGAAAAATTACATCGATTTATGGATAAAGACTCAAGGAACGTCTTATATTGTTTCTGTAGCACTTTGCAACCGAAAGAAACTAACCTTCACTTGATCATTTTGACAATGTGCCAAATCTTTACAAAATCACAACGTTCAGTCGCCCAGAGGCTCTCGGTGGGTCAACGATTGGAGTTCCATTCAGAGCCATATTAGCAGACCCAAAAGTGCGTCAACACAACTTGTCGTAGATTAATCGGTCCTACAACATCAGCCTTAGGCAAGTATATCTGAGTAGCGTTTTGACGGTCACAAGGCCTAGAGTCTGAGCTGAATGTATCGCAGAAACAACTGGTAAACGCGACTATCACACGATCAGCGCCAGCCCCAATTACATATATTAATTTTACGCAAACCAGTCGATTCTGACATTGATACACAATTAGGCCTTAACAAAAAGCTAGTACATGAGGAGCGAGCTTTGAAAATATTCAACTTTAATGAACCGCCAATAAACAAAAAAAAACAAAAAAAACAACAGCAGTAGCTATAGGGAGTGACGTACTGGGAAATTGCTTAATATCTATAAGTTCTATGTGATTATGTACTATTTTGAAAACGCAGAAATAAAAGCAAACAGACACATTTCTATAAACCCTCCGAAATTGGCAACTCTATATTAGCTACACCAATCGGCTGTCATAAAGCTATAACAAAACATTAATTTTTCACAACAGCGTGACTGAACCACCGTTTAATTTCCATGGCAACGGAACCTTATGTCATTTCCTGTTTTACGAACATGTGTGTGTCCGAAATGTTTAAAGGTGAGGAGCGTTAAGTATGCATCCCTGAGAGGTATGACAACGCTCATTTCGAACAGCTTTCATGGATATGATCACCTTTTGAATATAAGCGAGCAGCGAAAGGTGAAGCCCCTTTAATTTATAATTGGGCAGAAAACAGGAAAATGAAATTGAAGCAAAAGGCAGCAATCGACCATATACCCCATGCAGCATGCAGGTGGGGGGGGGGGGGGGGGGGGGGGGGTGGGCTCGAATGATAAGGGGCACAACTTGTGTAGTTCCTTATTTTTTCACAGATTTTTCCCTTATCCGCCAAGGAGGTTGCGGTCGTTGCGGTCTATATGCACTATTGTACATTTTTGGGTTGAGACAGATCAGTTCTTGATCAGTGTTTGATAATGGATGATGGTGGAAATCAAGCCAGGCCCCCTTCTTGTTTCGAATCGCTTTCAGAATCGCTTCCAGAAGATCAAAGCCACATTAATAATCCAGTATACTATCCAAACGTAGAAACAATGGAGCACAATTATTTGACCTGTCTCAACTCAACCGCGGTACGGTACACTTATTCAGTGAAGCGTATCCTATATTTACAGAATATATAGGGCGGCAAACCTTCGACATAAATGTCAAATTTCCCATAATTAGAGGTAAGAGGAAATCACCAGTTTTTGGTTTTGAAGATGTGAACAAAGTGTGACCAAAGATTCATTCAAAGAGGGTAAAACGTTATCGCAGAATCATCGGATGAGATTACATCTGTCTATATCTGATACAACCGTAAAACAAAAGCAACGAGTCACATGACTTGTCTAAGTTGTCTTTGGAGATTTTGTTTGCGTGCAGACGACAGCGAAACATGCTGATTTCTTTGTTTTAAAGATCATTGTACCTTTGCTAATTCAAAAGTTATATTTTCATTGCAGTATACATACACGCTTATACTAAAATATCTCTTAAAATGTTAATACTGTTGAGGTTTGTATATGAATCATTCATTCTAACCCCTCCCTTGAAATAATTATCGAAAGTGGTACAAACCACCTGTGAATGTATGTCTATAACCATAATGCGTACGGAGCGGGGGTGGGGGGAGGGGGAGGGGGAGGGGGAGGGGGGAGGCTACATCCAACAATAGTACTGTTATACAAACGGACAGAGCACCTCAAATTCTGGCTAAACATGTCCTATTCATAACATTTTTGATTTTGGGGATTTTTTGGTAGTTTTTTTTTTTTTTTTTTTTTTTTGCTTATCGAGCAAAATCAGAAGAATGATAATCGATCAAAAGACCCCCAACAAATTGTGCCCTTACGTCGTGTCTCCAATATAATTATGAAGGGTACATTTGTTTCATCTCCACTTCAACCACTGGCGTAAAACACTGTCAACACACACAGGGGGAGGGGGCGGGGCACCCATCAGTGCCGACGGTACAAAAGTGCCTGCGTTGGCCCACAAAAAGGGTGGAGGGGACCTCGCATTCCTCTTAGCTATGCCTAATCATTTATAACGACTAATGCAATAACTAAAGGCAACATTCTCTTTGAGTATGTTGTCCTTTTAACAAGGTCTCGCGACTGAATGGCAGGGACGACTTGCAAGGACGCCTATATCACACGAGCAGCGACAGCAGTCGTTCCTGACTTTCATACGCGAGGCCATACTACTAGGCGCTTGTGGCCGCAGCCCTATTTTGATGCTAATTAGCGGAAACGTGTCAGGCATAACTCTATTTGATAAAGAATGGGAGTTGAGCGTGACAAGTTAACATATCCTGTAGTGTCAACTCTAATACCTTTGAGACTATACAATTAACTTCCAGTGAAACATTACCCGGCTACTTGCAAGAAAAATGGCACCTTAATTTAAAGGCTTCAAAAGAACAAAGTCATATGTTTCACATTCTGGGGCGTATAACAGCAGGATATGATAGTATCATTCGAAAGGCGAGGAGAAAAGGAATAGAGTGATTCTATTTATGATCCAAACCTTGAAACAAAAACTCTCACTTCGTCAATTTATATAGTTTTGTTTTTAACACGACGTAAATTGTTCCTTCTAAGAAGTTATTTGCGATTTTGCGAAACACATGCTGTGCCACATGGCGCTTGTTATAAACCTGTCATTCTCTCAGTGACAGAAACGGAAACTAAGCGGCATCTTCTTGTAAATCGTGGTCCGAGGCGTTATTCATAACAAGAGTTATGATTACTGACAGATGTAAGATATTTCAGGAAAATGTTGGGGTCTCAAGTCTAAAGTCTTAAAGGAGGCTGAGTGTTAGGAGGCAGTCTTAAAGGAGGCAGTGCGCTCAAGCATTAATGGCGAACCGGCGGTGTATAGCAACACCACTCATGCCACTCTTTAAAAGATCATCTCGTAGGGTTGTAGAGAGAACACTTCGAAATGCGCTACGGCCGCTGTTCCCCACTTTAAAGTAGGCTATTCTGTGTGTATTAAATGCATATTACACTGAGCCAATGTGTATTTCGCACCGTATGCGATGCGTTCGCAAGATGGCTGTTTGCATCTGATATACGAATCTTAACCAGTGCACCTTAAAGTCTCACAAGTCTCACGGCCACACGTGCCACTCGTTTTCTGGTCAAGGGTCATGCGTCATCCAGGATTTTCTGACAAGTTGAATAACAATGTTTTAAATATTTAACCAATTTGCGACAGTGTTTCACTACTCCTAAGTTGTTCTACCCATGTAGTCAACAAGACTCCAGTGTGTTTATCATTATCACATCGCCCAAAGGGGAGTGGATGAGTTCTGCCTGCCTGTCTTTGTTTTGAATAAACGAGAGATTGTCTCGAACAAGGTCACATTCATCACTCCCTCTAGCCTTATAAGTTTTAAGCAAAGTTATTCATCATGTTCATTGGAAAGAACTGTATGAATTCAATCCACAATAACCTCCCAATGTACCTTGGGAGCATATGACTCGATAATTACATGAGAAATTATATCGAAATGTCCATATCGAAACATCTCAAATCTAAACGTTCAAGTAAAAGAATAGTAAGTTGTTTGTCTGAAAATAACATTGTTTGATTTACCAGTTGCACAATCAGATCATGTTAATCAAGAAAAAAGAAGGAAACAAACAATATTAATGCCAATGCCTCTACACTATAACAAAAACTGTAGTCATGGTAACGAGACAGGCGCTATCATCATCCTGTCTACAACAACAAAACATTTGGCACCGGTAAGGTGTAATTAGGAGGGTATGTCCCGGTTTATCAAATTAAAGCTTCCATTAATTAACACAGGTTGGCATGCAACTAGGCCATGTTAGCGTAGGTGGGATGACGGTTCAAAAAGACTGTCTCAAATAGTCGAAGTTTACTAATTTTGATGAATAATCAGAAGATTCACAAAATATAGGTCGTCATGCTGCACCGTCATTTGTCTCATTGTACATTCATGTATCGGCACCCTTATTCCATACTTATTTCCAAAGAGCTCTGCGTATTGCGGAAATCGTTGTGATGAAAGGATGTTACCAATTATGTCTAGTTACGCTAATTTGAGATATGATATCTTTATTACTATGTTTTTGTCTAGTTCGTCGGTTTTCAAAAGCAAGTTATATATCGTCCGAAGAAAAATATAAAATGTTCATGTTCGGTAATGTCTAGTCCATCGATTTTCAAAAGCAAGTTATCGTCCGAAGACAAAATATGAAATGTTCATGTTTGGTAAAAACCATTGCAGGAGTCTCGAAAAGTCATTTGAATAACCCCTTTTGTTGAGAAGTTCTTTGCATAGGGTTAATAAATATATCTGCAGCGTCCCCGAGTTGTCTATCAACGATGGGAAGATATTCAACATGGGTTCATGAAGGCCATTTTCAAGAGAGATAGATACTATTGCGCTGTGGGTGATAGACTTGGTGATTTCACTGCTCTGGGAAGGATTATCTTGGTGATATGTCTGCACTTGGGAAGTGATGTATCTTCATTTGGGATGGTAGTCATGGTGATGTATTCACTTGCGATGATTGTCTTGCATAAACCTTTTCTAATTCCACTAGTAGGTGACGAAAGGCAT
Organism: Echinarachnius parma; assembly: GCA_037951105.1. NCBI lineage: Eukaryota > Metazoa > Echinodermata > Echinoidea > Clypeasteroida > Echinarachniidae > Echinarachnius > Echinarachnius parma. The sequence continues at coordinate 57,632 of JBAMJV010004012.1, read as the reverse complement.
ACTCAACCAGTGGCGTAGTCGGGGTTAACGTATACGGGGAAGAGAGATGGCGGATGGGGGGGGGGGGGGGGGGGTGGGGGGGGGGTGACACTGCAATCGCTCCGGAGAAATTTGCGCAGAGGTGTGTTTTAGTGTTGGGCAGGCAGCCTGCGCCAAAATAATTTGACCAAAAAAAAGAAAAAAGCAATAGGTACAAAATAACCAATGCATAGACAATTAATATTATAGAGTATGCCCTCAATAAGTGACGGGCCCCCAATCAGTCAGCCCACGCAACACCACTAGGGGGCAAGGAATGACACCGGTTGTCGATTATTCCCTTGCCCTCCTCTTAGCTATCCGCCACTGAAATCAACATGGGATGGTCAGCATGAGACTGACAAATGTGGGCTGTCATCGCATCCCTTCGAAGAAAACTAGGGACAAGTCATCTCGCTGAAAACTAAAGGAAAGAGTGAGAATTTCAACAGTACTTGGCAATACAAGTCATGAACTTTGGATTAAAGTTTTACATTTTATGTTGGATGACCAAAGTTGTCAAACAGGCTTCTTGCATGATGTACTGGAGGAATATACAAACCCTGAGAACTATTTTTCCTCCCCGTAATCGGATGACTGGAATCACTTTTGAAAATGTACATGTCAATAGTCAGCACGATAAAAAGAGGAAACCAAGGAGGTACTAGTGGGTTAACGACCACAAACCCCCATCTACCATGTCTACGAAGGATAAGTTGCAAGTTCAATTATCGAAGATTGCAGTCAACTCCTAGATAGTTACTCGATATGATTTGGTTACAACAATAACTCAAAGTTGTTTAAAGTGAGGCCTGTAAAGTGTCTAACTCCACGAAAATTACTTGGAGCTTCCTCGTTTCTCTTCTACCGTGTTGTTTAGCTTATGGTAAGAGAAGAATATTAAAATAGGGTTAGATTTTTTTCAAATGCCCCTTTAGTATGACGATATCTATCATTCAGCTCAAAAGCGTTAACAAACGGTCATAAACCTCATAAATGTCCGTTGTAAAAGCTGACGCATATTTTCGCATATTTTCTTTTTCAATGAAACTTTCACATGATTCGGACATATCTTACAATGATTTTGGTACAGGATTGAAGTCTCAAATATCATTTTGGGCAATATCTGACACTTTACAGGCCTCACTTTAATAAATGTCTTACATTACGGTAAGTCTAAACCGATAGACCCAATTCAAATATATTCCCTCTGGTTCTGAATCATCAAGTTCAACAGTGCCCTCGCAGTCATGTTCTCAGTCAACATGAATGTGTGAACTAAAGCCCTTTTGTAGCCATCGGCTTGTCATTGAGTTAATAACTCGTTGAAGAACTCATGTCTTGAAGCTGAGAGCATTAATGTGTGTAAATGTTCACAACACAAACTAGAGCTTTCGTCGCCTTTGGATCCACGGGATATTATGAATAGTCATTAGAGTATCCAGCATCAACCCAGAAGGGGACAAGGTCTCTAAAAGGGGGCAACACGAATTATGAATAAGCATGTTGTAACTTCTCTTGATAAATTTTCTTCGCAAGGGATCGGGGCATTGGGGAAAAATATGAGACAATAATTTCGACTTTGATTGGGAGGGGAGGGGGTCATATCTATAGAGGGAGAAGGGCCCCATGTCCCCGCGTCGATACACCACTGTCAATAGGTAAGCAACACCACGAGACGGAGCTAGCCGGGGGCAAGTATTGTCAAAACATTTTCTCTGAGCATTCACCGATGACAGGTGGCAGAGCATCTGAGGACAATGACCGGTGTCTTCTCTCTCCAGGGTGACTTAACCCCATGGCTCCCGGGAATCGGGGATATCTGTGTTGGTTAAGGCCCGGTCACATATCACCGGATAGCGTAAACGGATGCCCGACGGATAGAACAAATTTAAATCCGTTCGTCTCCGTTCGTATGCGTGTCTTGTCCGTTCCTTGTCAGGCGATGTACGTTGTTCTATCTGGCATAATGTTTTGTGCATGAAGCAATTGAGACCGACTTTCGCCACCGGATAATTTGATTTCGCAAATAGTCTATCGGTCGTGCATCCGTTTACGCTATCCGGTGATATGTGACCGGGCCTTTAAGTCTAGTTCAACTAATGTTTCCAGTAATCATCGGGTTAAGTCAGGTAAAACATTCGGCTGGGGTGGATTGTGGATCAGCAGGGTAACCAAACCATCATCGATGAAAAGCTGATGTTTACGCCCCACATTTTGCCCGCATTTAAAAAGAAAAGAGAACAAGCCCGCGTATTACCTCTATAACTATCTAAATATTAAAGAAACCCGAACCTGGCAGAAGACACACCGTTTTTGGGGTGTGATGTGCGATGACACTAGCCAAATATTATTGAGAAAAGTGATCCATTTGTTCATTTTTTTTTATCCGTGAAATCTATATTTCGCTCTGAAATTATATTGAACTGCTGAGTGATATTTAAATGTTAAAAACATTTATTAAAAATAAAACATCAAGCTACTTACGGTAATTTGAAGGCCGTTGTTTTCTACTTGTCCTGGTGGCCCTGGTGGTCCGGCTGGCCCGGCAAGACCCTGTGGCCCAAGGGGACCTGAAACCACAACAATTTTCAGACACAAATTAATAAATAATATTTCGATCATATTGATATTGTTTTTTTTTCTCGTTTTGTTATGTTTATTTGTTAAAAGTACTTAGAACTATGAAAGTGCCTGTATGTGTTAGGAATATCTGGAATCTGTCAACCACTTTTAGCAACAGACCAACTATAAACACTACAATTATAATTTTAAAATATGAAGACATTGATGTTCACCTTGTACTGATTGTCCCGGAGGACCCTGTAGCCCACGTAGGCCCTGGGGCCCCGCTGGTCCAGGTGGCCCCATGGGTCCAATCGCGCCCGGCTCTCCCGTCTGTCCGTTGGACCCCGGCTGACCAGCCTGACCGATAGTTCCCGGTTGCCCGGCTTGTCCGCTGGGCCCCGACGGGCCACGAGGGCCTTGTGGCCCGCGTATCGAGGTTGTCCGGCCCGCGCTGTGGTAGCCCGCATTGACGTAGGTGACGCTGTTGGAATCGCTGGGAGTCACCGGTACGTGGATACGCGGCTTGGCCATCTGGGAGGGAGTTGGGTGGAGTAAAGAAATTAAAATTGAAACAAACAAACTATAACTACAATTTTATTTACAAGAATTACATAGCAACTACATGGTTAACTGTGATTGATGTGAAACAACAATGAGAACTTAGTTCCATATATTTTAGAATTGCTCTTCTTCTTTTTCCCCCCGTTTCCATATACATTTTTCAGAAAATATAATAATGCTGGTGTTTTCATTTATTTGTTTAATAAATCAAAATACGAGGTGTACATATATTCCTCAATCGGTCTTTATCCATTTTCTATCTTTCGACGTCTTCCGAAACTGGTAACATTTGTACACTGGCTATGATGAGGTGACAGACAAATAGCCACACATATCGCTTTGGCGCTCATTTTGTTGGTACATCTATTTGTGTAGATAGCTCAAATTTAAATGTCATAAATCTCATCATAATACCTTGGAATAGATACAAACACGAACTTGTATGCGCTTTTAATGGTATTTTTATCATTTCAAATACTTTCAAATGTTCAAATGTATGACGAGTCGAACGAAACTTCCCTAGGGCGGAGTTGGGTTCGGCAATACTTGTCTTCACGATAAGCTCTTTCCTATTCTTCTTCTTTTTTTCTGAAATTGTTGGTGTCTGTTATACATTTCTAAGAGGAACTCATCTAGTCCCTTTCAATAAATGTCACTTGAAAGTAAACTCCACGGGGCGATGTTTGTTCTATTTATGGATAGCGATTCATATAGGATTCGCGAATCGGACGGTATTTGGAAACATTTTGTTGAACTTTGGTAAATCTTTGTAGTGAATTTGATGAAAGTATCAAACTGCATGAAATCAATGTCAGTGCATGTTTATTTCGTCATAAAAAGTGAGATGATAACGGAGTGGCTATAAACGTCGAACTCATGTAAATCGTGCCGGATCGGCCTATTAAATCAGTTATGGGTTCTGATAGTCACTTTCTATTTACCGCTTTTTGATAGTATTTTGGAAAAAGAGTGTCATAAATTTAAAATGAAACATCTTCAGAGAATCAGAAGTCGACAGAACGATGAATGTCCTATTTATTTTTGTTTGTTGCCTTATTTACATTGGAGATAAATGTTACTTTGCGGTTAAATAGAAGTATAGGCTTTAAAAGGCTTGCACTAGCAAATGCAATTAAATTTATCTCCACAAAGAATGACCTAATGCCGTTATACTTACCAATGTGTTTACTTTCTGCTCTAATTCATTTAGCAATGAACAGTTCAAACAAGCTGTAGTGAGAAAGAAGAAACAAACAGAATATTTGTTACTAAATAATTACATATATATATTGTTATTTACAACTGACAAAATTCATTTGGAACTTGAAGATCAAGGCACAGGAAAGTTACTAATTAGTATGTAGACAAAGTGAGAAAGGAATAGACAGTTCGTTGTGTATACTCCACATTAATGTTTCATAACTTGAGTAACTATCATTATAATAACGTGTTGCTCTATAAGTCCATGAAACCATGGTGTGTCTGATGCGGATGTACTTTCACAGTAGTAGCCTGTTTATGACAGGTGATATGCACCACATGTTAACACCCAAACAGAAGTCCCCAATCAACTGAAGTCATTATCGAACTTTCACTACAAATTAAGGTTGCGAAATAATTGGCGCGTATGATGAGGATTTGAGGTTAGAAAAGATACTTTTGCAATCCAACATTTAAAAAATAAAAGAGTATTTTCTTTGAATGAAAGAAACCATAATTTAAGAGCTTGTCTGAGTAGAATAGGACTTGAACATGTATTTTGGTAGAAGTATATTGATTTTTAGAGCTTGAAATAAACGGTCAATACGACCATTTAATTAGTCAAGCATCTGCAGACCCTTTATTGTATTTCGTGTTTTCACAAATCAAATATTACATTCATTTTGGATAAGCACAATCAAAGTAACTCAATCAGATTTTGGTCTTTTAACTTAGTAACAGGTTTAAAGGTACACTTGAGTATTGGTACTTGACACTAAATTGGTTGGTTTTAATTCCATTTGAAAGTTCATTGAATAAAACATGTAAAATGAGAATCATTACCTTTCAAATGCTCTCATAGTTGAAACATTTGATTTCAAGATATTTTATTTATATGTCTACCGGCCGGGGGACATTTTGACTTTTTAGAAAAATAAACAAAAATGCTTATAGACTACTTTGAAAAAAATCTAAATAGGTTTTTAAATAGCTGTTGATAATATCTCTATTGAATCATTATTTTAACAAAACATCAAATGCACAATTTTGTACGAAAAAATGGCTAAAACCAATAAGTTTTTAAAGAGCACTCACTTGAGTTGTAACGGCTCCTTTTTTAAAAATAATGATAACAGGGTTTTTGCTTAGTCGTTTGTAATTGTGTATACATTTCGAGCATGGTGTAGTTATAATTATATAACACCTTAGAATGTACTCGCAATGTGATTGGTTTAATTCATGTCACATGACATTCGTGGAAATATACCATTGCACGATATTAACGTCATTATTGTTGAATAGAACTTTTTTGTTAGTTCTATTGCACGATTTTGACGTCATAAACGTGGAATGGTACCTTTTTATGTTGTTGTTTTGTACAAGCGCCAGCGCGCATTAAAAATAACTGCGCGCATTGCGCAGATTTCCATTCAAGAACAAGCGCATTAACAAACAAATACGCACTCCATGCAAGGCAGCTGTGCGCGGGGAAGTTTGTACACACTACTAGTATTCAAGTAATTTTTACCCAACATGGCTGCAGAACCGGGATTTGTTTTGCTGACGGCTGCCGTTGTCATATAAAACAAATAATGAATGTTTTTTCCATTCGTGCAATGGTACGAATATTTTCATTCGGTGAAAGATGGAATGTTCCATTCATCTCGGCTTCGCCTCGTTGAATGTAACATTCCATCTTTCACCTCATGCAAATATTCGTACCATTGCACTCATAAACATTCATTATTTGTATACTATTAGTTTGCACCGTAATGATGCAGGTTTTGGTTACTAAAGTTAAGTTTGACCAATACTCAACTATCATTTTAAAGAGCATGATACATATATTCAGAATAGGAAGGACATGAGTCTGAGTGTTAGACTCCAAAGCGATTGGTTTTATTTGCATCATTTGAATCCCTTTTCACTGGGAAATATACAATATCACAATCTTGATTTATAATTGTGGTTTATGGAATGTTTTACTGAACTTAAATATGCCTGTAAAAGTATGACTCTATTTTGATTAACTACTGTATATTTTGTATCTTGATTGATGACTTGATATGAAAAACACTTTTAAATTAGTGAATTTTACAAAAATGTATAAGAATGAAAATCAAACGTTATATTATTTGGACTTATTTTAGGGAAATGCTATGCCATCATCCTCTGGAATTATCCTGTTAAAAAGGGACTGAATATTTAGGTAATAAATAAACAAATACATACATGAATAAACAAGCACACAAACAAAAATACAAACAAACAAACAAATAACTAAACACTAAATCAACCAATAAATCTAAAACTTTCAATGTAACGTTCCTCGAAGACGAAATTAAAGAGGCCACTATTGGTTCAATCATCGAACATGCAAACTGGTCCGTCTGGTTGCGTTTTCAGTCTGGGAATTGGAAACCCCCGATGAGTTCAGAATCAGACAGACTCTATGACACATACATATGAATCATTGGTCATGTTGGTGTAAAGTATCAAGAATGATTGATTTCTTCCAAATATTCTTCTATTATGTCTATGGATCGGTATTATAATTAGATAGGTGGGTCGTCATCATTATGTCAAAGGGATCTAGTAACATTGTCCAAATCCACAAAACTTACTCAGAAATCTAGTGGTTCTCCTATATACCTTGTTGTCTTTGTATTACCAATATAAGCATGGAACAGGTTTTGTTTTTCGAATTTTCCTTTCGTTAAAAGGATATTTACGATTGAAATGTCCGGATTTTTCATTATCCTTTGGAAAGTTATCATGCGTACAAAGTCAGTGCAATGAGTTAGCGAATATCACTTTGCATTTTCGCTCATCACTCACTCGGCCATATAACACCCATTAACGTGAAATGTTCACAAAAAGTAGATATATCAGATCACAAAAATACACTCTTTATTGCATGTTCCTATTAATTACATTTATAACATTCACATTTCGTATCGTAACACATTATACGTGTTGTCACGATGATAGTTTATAAAAACTGGACGACAATCAATCAACAAAAGACAACCATTATCTTGCAAATTTGGTCGCCATCCGCCACGCTGATAGATATGCGCACGTTCTATGAAAGAATTAAGATGGTGTTAGTATCTATTTCGAAATTATCAGAAATGCTTGACAGGAATTGACAGAAAGGAGGACGAAGCGTAATTACCTTAATGAGAATATATTCGCCATTCAAATTGGAGATGGCATGCTAATTTAAAAGTTCTCAACACAGGAAAGGCACTGATTAAACTGTCACGGGTGAATCATTATCAAGACAAATGTTATCCCTGTTCTTATATCTCTCTTGGGAAATATTTCATCTAAAAACTAAACACGTTGGGAGGGAGATATTAGGTTTGGGGGTCACTTTAGAGGTCAGTTTAATATTTGTATGCAATAAGGAATGATTATTGAATTGAAACTTGACCTACATTTATAATATCTCATCCAAGTCTAAATTTGACTATAGAAGGGTAGGGGTGGGATAGGAAGGAGCTGCAATGTCGGTAAGCTCAGGTTGGAGTTGGAGTGGCACGGTTTATTTAACATTTGGAAGGAAGAGACTGCATTAAAGGGTCACTTCAAGGGTCAGTATAAAATGTCAGGAATGATTAATGAGTTGAAATTTTACCTGCATTGTACCATCATCTATTTTTGAAGTCTGATAAATTAGAAAAGGGTAGCCTAGGTAGGGGATTGGATGTAGAGGTGACGCAATTCCGGTGAGGTTGAAGTTGGACTGACTGGAGTTATTTGCAGTATTAACAGCAATTGTCACAAGCACTGACGGTTGAGATGTGTTGTAGAACGTGCGCATATCTATCAGCGTGGCGGATGGCGACCAAATTTGCAAGATAATGGTTGTCTTTTATTAGTTTACTAACACGTTTGGCAACATATTCATACTCTTATTTGTATTATATTAATTGATATTGATTAAATTTAGTATTGGTTCATGTACCAAGTTATTTGATTTAGTGTTAGATACAAACATATTTATTACAAATACTCATTTTTGTTTGGCTTGCACATGGCGTAAAGTAGAATTATATATAGTTATGTATTATCTTAACATGTTACCGAAATACTTTTACATTTTGTTCCTCACAATTCTCAAAATTTTGTTTGCAGAGGGTTTCTCACTTTACAAGCTTCGGCTTTTTAGAGGACCCTCCATTTTCACAGCTTATATTATATTTTTTTTGTTTTCTAAATCCGATTTACCACTGTATCATTTTGATTCATGATTATGTTGAAAAAATAGTTCTATTCTCTGTAGTAAATATGGATTTGTATAAATATTTTGTTCTGTGAAAATGAAATAAATAAACTGAAACTGAACTGAACTGAACTGTAAGATTGCACACCGTTATGACCGAGGACATACGACAAATAATACTAACGTCCTCGATTCCTCGTTGGTCAAACTATAAAACGTGTCTTATTTTGTGAGGTGTTCGATGACGAGGAACAACATAGACACAAACATTGTCCTTGGGAGTAAAGAATTTTTTTTTAAATGACAACATTTGTATGCGTGCGTGAGTGAGTGTGAGTGTGTGTTTGTGTGTGCGTGTGCGTGTGCGTGTGTTCGTTTGTGTTTGTAATACGATCACAATTCAATTTACCAATATTATTAAGTATAGGCCCTTCTAAAGACTTGTATCTCATTGGTTTGTTGTGTAACGACATACATCAATACAATGCCCTTCTCTGAATGAAGTAACTTGTGATGATAATCTTGGGAAATACAAATGTAAATTAGTACGGTTTATACCTTCCATGATGTATTGATGTGTGCGTACGTGTGTGTGTCCTTGTGTGTGTGTGCGTGTGTGTGTGTGTGTGTGTGTGTGTGTGTGTGCGTGTGTGTGTGTCTGTGTCTGTGTTTTTTTTGTGTGTGGCTGTATGTGTGTGTATGAGTGTATGTGTGTATGAGTATCAGAGTGAGTGTGTGTGTGTGTGTGTGTGTTTGTTATTGTGTGTCGTGTGTGTGTGTATGTTATTGTGTGTCGTGTGTGTGTGTATGTGTGCGTTTACGTGAGTGCAAGGATATGATGAGGGGAATAGGATGTAAGTTATTACAAATATTATTTTTCCGTTACGCAAAATGCAAATTCTTAGTAATGCTTCATTTGTTCGCCATAATATAATTATCCTCCCTCCGTTGATAGTCATAAATTATAAACTCTATTATGGGCAAAACTTTAGGTTAAAATAGCAGTTAGGGAAATGACCTATAACACGATTTAGAGCTATCGCTCATTAGGGAATTAGAGGATTAAGTATTTTAGATACCAATTAGTCCGTCCCCAGTCTTGCATATTGCGTATATATTATTATGACAGTCTATTCCTAGTGCACTGCCAGTGGAATCTACCAAGACCAATTTGACCATGCTATATTTTCAAATGCATATTCATAACGGATATTTTAGATTTAGTATCTTTCACAATATGTTGTGTATGCATTGTGAAACAATATAATAAATAATAATTCCCTAAACATCTCATAACATATACAACAATTATGTTCTTTAAGATGATCAAGATTGAGTTCAGGCTAGTATTTATACTTTGCACAAAAAAATGACTGTCCACAACATAATTGATTTTTTAAAAAAATCAACCATTGTAGGATCGGTATTTTTTGCAGATTATAAGAGTAAAAGTGAGCCTGAGCTTTCGAGTTTAGGAAAATCTTTGTCAAAGGTAAATACAGGCAGCACAAAAATACAATTGTACTTACACTTATCACAATCTGATCCGTAAAAGCCCGGACAGCATCTTCTTTCTGTCGTCTCTATCGTTCTGTATCCTATCGTGTACTTTGGTCGAAACATAACTCTGTAAAACAAGACATAAAATGTAAACACTTTTAATAATACATCCACGAAACGATCATAGAACACATAATTATAATTATCAAACATGTATATTAAAGGATAATACATTATTTATGTTGCCTCTATCGTTCTGTGCCCTATCGTGTACTTTGGTCGAAACATAACTCTGTAAAACAAGAAATAAAATGTAATCACTTTTTAATAAAACACCCACGAAACGTTAATAGAAAACATAATTATAATTATCAAACATATGATAAAGGATAATACATTATTTCTGTTGTATCTCTCGTTCTGTATAGTCTATCGTGTACTTTGGTCGAAACATAAGTCTGTAAAACAAGAAATGCAATTCAAACAAACAATTACGACAATATCGAAGAGATAATAATGGAAAACACGCCTGTAACTGAAATATAATTATGTTATAAAACATAAACAGGCCCAGATAACACCGTTATGATGTCTCTATCGTTCCGTAGCCTATCGAGTACTTTGGTCGGAACATAACTCCGTAAAACAAGAAATATAATGTAAAACCTCTCATTAAAATACCCACAAAATTATCATAGAAAACATAATTATAATGAAATGCAATTAAAAAAATAAGTCTGTAAAACATACTAGAAATTACGTAAGAACAGTATAAAAATACATATAATTTCGGGGGCGTCAAAATGTTCATACATTGAATCTTTCGGAACAGTTCTGAGAAGGTGTGGACATATAATTGCTGGGTATTAATAAGTTTGTTTGATTATTCGATTTAGTTTTCTTCAAATAAATTCATAAAATAACATAATACGTTCATGGGGTGGGGGGGGGGGGGGGGGGTGGGGGTGGTAAGGGAGAATCTGCAGCACCAAGGCTCCATCTGTATACCAGTGAGTAACGTATACTGATCTGATAAACGATATAACAAAATCCATGATGTATGTGCCATGTGAAGGGATTTGAACTGTCACGGCGGATAAAACGAGGCGTTATCGCAAGATTGTGCCTCATTAGTGACATACCAAAGCCTCGACTTGGGATAGTGAATTCATTTTTCAACTGGCATTAAAGGTAATCTTAGGAGTATTATCATTCGTACTTCTCATATTTCATGATCGATGATTTATGCTATTCTCATTTTAGTTCGGATGGAAACGTATTATGTTTCGCTAATAGGTTTGTGAAATATTGGGTTTCGTGATCAAAATCTAATTATGGGGCTCCCCAAGGCTACTTCAAATCGTGCGTACTCATACGAGCGTTGTGTTTCTGTTAACATGCTGGTTAAATTAGGAAATATGATTATCAAGAATGTTCTCCAGATTGTATTTACACATAGTCTTATATATTGAATTAATTTTCCTAATAATTGACGGAGTGGAGGTAATTGAAATGTTTCAATGCATCTAGACTGCCTATAAGAAAATCTAATATATAAGTCATCTACACTATTACCTTCCAGTCCATGTACATTCCTGACCGGTAGAAGTCTATGCGAAAGGACCACCCGTTCACCCGTCCACCCCATAATATTGATGGATGTTACAGCTATTATTAAAGGAGAATTCCGGACGAGTTAAAACAAAATACAGTATATTGGAAATAAATCTAGGGATGTGCTTGAATATTTTCAGGATTTGACTCTCTTTGGTTGATTTCTAAGAGATTTTTCTAATGTCATTAACTCTGAGGAAATAATTAAATTTACTGCACACAATCATGAGACCCTTACGTAGCACCCTCACTTTGCTCAATTTCTTGAGTAGGCTTGAATCCGGTGCCACTGCATTGTGATCACTGCATGTGTCATTCATAACAGCCGGTCATGCAGAGCCAGCAAATTCAATAACCACGTTTACAGGACTTTGTGTCTATTCAAATTCCAATGAAAGCCAAACGTGTTACAATTTCGGGCAGGCAAGTATTTTCAAACGGTTCAACAATGCAGTAATGCTCAAAGGCCCGGTTGAGTGGCTCATCGTGGACTAAACTATTCATGATCGAGCATTGTATTGGTCCGATCAAAAGAACACATTCGCTGCAGTGTAAAAACATAGATAGGCGCATAGTGAGGGTCGCACGTCACAAATTGATGCATTGTGGGATAGAACAAGCTCGCTCGCGAATTTATGTCATTAGAATTTCAAAGCCAATTATAAGAACCCACAATCATACTTTATTTATACAAAATTGTGTTTATTGACCTAGAATATCTGTCTTTCAATCATTAGAAGCTTGAAATCGTGTGGAAGTCCACTTTAAGATGTCATAATTTGCCCTATAATTGAACTTAGATTGACGAATCATGATGTACATGTCCCAGTTCGAAAATGCGATGTAAAGTTAAATGTATCTCTGCAAGTACCCGAGAGCGTGTTTAAATAACGCCTTGCTGTAGTAAAGTGATGTAGAGTAGGTTAGGGTAAGAATGTTCATGGGAGAAACAATTTTGCCAAGCACATTATTGCTGCCATCCATGAGGAAGATAATACATGTTATACATGTATATTATGAGAGGAGAATGTCCCACCTTTGACGTTCACTAATTGTGACAAAACATTGTAAACATAGTACAAACAAAAAGGACAGAGAGAAACAAAATAGATCGTGGCATGTGGCAACTGTTAGCAAACGTCTGACGGAGGACGGACGAAGATTGTACTCGACACTCAACACCTCTAAAACATCAAATTGATAGAAATCATGGAAATCGGATCAAAATAAGCACACGCCAGCGATGAAGACATCAAAATGTTCGCGCCCATATGACACATGATTAACACATCGTTATGTAGGCGATTCACGCAATTACCGGTTTGTGCCTGAAACACATTTGCTCCGTCTGTCGTATACGTGCGTGCGAATCAATCGAGTTGTCAATCATGTGACAGAGTGAGATACATGTCACGCTCTGGAGGAGAGTCACGTATGTAACACTTGGAACAGCATGTTGCTGTCTTTATTGTTATTATTATAGTAATACGTACGATGTACATCGCGCCAATCATTCTCTATACGCACTCTAACACTAGTATTATCCCGGTCATAGAATACAATGCACATAATCATTGTGTGCGCCATCTCTACTCCCTGGGAGTATTCCTTCCAAGTGGCTCATGGGCATTGAGAAGATCATGCACAATCATAAAGGCTGGACCTATGGGCTGGACCTTATTGATCGGAAAGCGCGCTCTTATCAATACCAATATTGCTACACTATGTCCAAATCCTTATTCTCTTTAAGCTGTGGATTTTTTACGTAACTACCGGATTTCGCCTGAACACTTTGCTCCGTCGGGGCTCTGTCTACCGTAGGCGTGCGTGCAGGTTACTAAACGTATCAATCAAGCGCCAGAGTGCATGTCACGCTTTAAATTACTATAACGTCACGTAAGTTAGAATGTAGCACTTGGAACAGTTTAACGATACATTTTTATTCCCTTTAACTTGTGTATGTGCCTTATTGACGTAATTACCGGTTTGTGCATGAACACAATCGCTCCGTCTACCGAAGACGTGCGTGAGAGTCGTTAGATGTATTCATCAAGTGCCCTGTAGAGTATAATGTCACGCCCTTTGAGAAAGTCACGTATTTAGCATGTTTCAACATTGTAATTTATTTTTGTCATGGAACGCGACATCTCTAGAGAAGGTCTATATATACGTGGTTAGGTTCATAAAGCGTGGTGGCGTTGCGGGGGAGGGGTGCATTGGGTGTAGAATAGGCGAGATTACCCTATTGTGGACCGTTATTATATCTAACTTGAAATATGTTTCAATCTTTGTTATGGCTTACAACTTCCTATGTGTGACACTGCTGTGTATAGCTAATTACGTTCATTCGCACGCACTGCCCGTAATGCAAAATCAGGACAACATACAAAACACATTCAATCTAAAATAATTAATGTCATTGACTGCATCTTTCAATATGGTATCTATAGTTAGACTTGACGCGCGACAGCATATCAATGTCATATTTAGGTAGTCGCATTTAATACTCTCGGGTTAATCTCCGCAAACACAAACATGATCATACAACAAAATCTAGGCAACGTAACCTACATCTACTTGGATTAATTTCAGTCTATGTCATTGACTGCAACTTTCAATGTATGATACTGCTAAATAAAGTTCACGAGGGCCTGACAGATACTTGGATGGACTATATCTTATCCCTGGTATCGGGTGTGGATCTGAATGTAGAGGAGACTGGGTCAACCAAGGCTGTTTTTTCATCGGGAGGGGGCAGGGGGGGGGGGGGGCAAAGGAGTGAGAACAAAATATCCCTAGATTAGTCGAGGTATGGTCTGTTGTTTGTCATTAATTCCTCCTTGTTTATATCCCACAAGCAAGGCAAGGGATTAAGCTCAAGAGGGAATATATTTCACAGGTTTGAAGTTCGCTCGATGAAAATCAGCCTGGTCCTGATAAGTACAAATTGAATGACGCCATGATCAGGACATTAGTGTAGATCCATCTGACCCTCGCGTGTGTGTCATCGTCATTACCGAAGGCATTAAGGATTAAATAAAACTAGGCTATGTCACACTACGGCACCTATCTATACAGTTCACGAAGGCCAGAGAGATTCAGTCAGGCTTCATCATATCATTGGTATCAGGGATGAAACGTTTACCACTTTTGATTGCATTCCTGTATATACTTGGGTGTTCGGACAAATTGATTTCACAGGCTTTGAGCTCAAATTAGCACGATACTTGGTCCTTGCGTACAATCGAATGGCGCCATTACAGTCATGGGCATTACATCAGGATAAGTTATTAGATCTATCTACCCTTGCGTTCACTTTATAAGCATGATAAGTAGGGCATTAACAACTATGTCACTGCAGTATAAAGTTCAGGAAGGTCCAACAGATGTAATGAGGCTATTTTTCTCCAATGATATTTAGAGGAGATATAGTATACCGCCTTCCTTTAACACCTAATACATGTCATTTGATCGTGTGGATTGATATAGTTACAATGTGAAAGCAGGGTATACTATCACATCACAGAGCATCGTATCAGTGACCCACCTAATATCCCTCCCCACGGTCTACCCGTATACGACTGCATCTGGAAAACGCCACGTGAGCACAAACAAGAATGGGTGGTATTCTGGAAATGTCACGGTATTGCAATGTGATGTGACTTTAATAGGGTTGATGTTCTGTAAAATAATACAGGTATACTCTTGCGATAAATTATGACTAGGGAAGTTAATATCTTCGTTGTATGTTCCTTCAAAGTAAGTTATGGTATACGTATACAGTTTCGTACGTCTGTTATGGTATCGCAATAATAGTATTACTTAGCACGGAGCATCAGAATGTAAGTTAAACTGGGTTATGGATTTGCAATTCGATTTAGAAAGGTATGACGATTGAAATCGTGTTATTCAACTGAATGTGATAATATTGATAGGGTATTGGATTTGACTTTAGACGTTAGGACACTCACACATAATGTTCTTCACATGCATATCATGGTATTGCAATACGACTTTGTATGGAGCATCAACATGTTTTTAAAAATACATGTTGTGATGTTGTAGTATTACTTTGGAAGTTTAGACTAACCATAAAATAGGACGCTCACAGTGTGTTAAAAGATATTGCAATATGACCAAGTAAAAGGGTCATAATTATCTGAATAGGACGATTGTAGGAATTTAATGCGATCATGATTATGATTTCAATCAAATAAAACATTGCCATATTAAATGATCCACAGTTGGCATTATACATCCATTATAATTATGATCATACAAATTGCATACTGACTGTGTCTGTGTGCACAGCTAGTGGAAAATTATGGCAATCCCTTCAGAGTGAAAAAAATGCGTGTTGCGAAAACATGGAAAGGAACATAAATAAACTAAACAAAATAAATTCCAACACCGGGTGAAATGCTGATGATGACAGATGACATGATTTCCCGCAATGTATACATGTGTCCTGCAGGTTTATCAACAAACAACATGTTCCTGAATGCATCTTTCAGCGAAGGAGAGTACTGTTTGAACACGCACTGCCTCAATACGGACTCAAATGATTGTATACACTGTTGGTTGATTATTCAAGTCTAAGTTTTAACAACATAGTAAGGAACTTAGATAAACTAAACAAACTGAATTCCAACACCGAATGAGCTGTTGATGATGACATATGACATGATTTCCCGCAAGGTATGTGTCCAACAGGCCTATCAACAAACAACATGCTCCTGAATGCATCTTTCAGGGGAAGAGAGTAATGTTTAAACACGCACTGCGTTCATACGGACTCAAATACTGGGAATATAAAGCTACGCCTAAGTTAACGCTGATAGTGTTTTAGTTCACATTTGCACCCTAGAATGGATGCATTATAAAGGTAGCTTCAAAATTTCTGACATGTAAAGACTTAATCCGGACATGACTATCTTCAGTAGATGTTGAAGTATCGTTTGCATTACACGGAATGAATGGGAGAGAAAGAGAGAGAGGATGAGAGAATAGATGAAGGTAGTGAAATAATGAGAATGATGGGGATAATAGAGGAGGGGGAAAGTGTATATAATTAAAGAGATTGGGAAAAGGGTAAAGAGAGAGAGTGGGAGGAAGAGGGAATGGGGGGTAATTGAATAACTGTTAAATCGCTTGAATAATTTTAAAGGTATATTAAGCGTGTGAGAGATCGAAAGACGATATGGATGGGTGATAGGAAACGGAGACACATACTTGGGGAGAGCTATGTTGTGAGGAGAAATCCTTAACTGCAGCTCTGCATAATCACATCAGCCCAAACATGAACGTGTCAAAAGTTCACAAGTAGTGAAAAAGCGATGTGAAATTACTGAATATATTTTGACTGCTTCTCAACTACCATTTCTTTGTCTCTCCCACTTGGGTTGGCCATGGTTTCGCCACCCAACTATATACAGGGAACACTAAAGTAGTTCGAGTTTCTTTAGAATATTTACAAACGTTGGTTTCCTACTGTGTTCGGCTGATAAAATCATCATAATTCTCATGACTATCCCTCTCTCTGTGATTCTACATGCATCATGGATGGGCAAAGACTATACATCACATGATTGTTTAACTTCTAAAATACATGTGATACTGGACCCGCATACACATTAAGTGCATTGTGATTGTAGAGTAGAAATCCGCCCGCTTCATTGACATCGAAAGAGCTAAACGCGAAAGACTGCATGGTGGACATTACCCCCAAAGACCGTCTGCATCAAGTACATTTTGATATCAGTCCCATATCAGCAACACGGAAGGAAGCTCGACATTCAAATAAACATCCAATACACCTTGTACCCAGGATAGAAGTTTATTACAAATGATAAAGCTAATAACTCTAGGGCCACACTAGGAAGGAAATCAATTGACAGGTGAATGCAGTGACGTAGCAAAGGGATGCAAGGGGATACAATATTTGCCCCCACCCATCCATCATGTAAAGTTCGATCCCAAACTTTGCCCCCTCCCTTTGCATATAGGCCAAAACATGACTAACGTGTCTAAATGGTTGGTTAATATTGTTTAAATGACGGTTCAATCCATTATGATTAGTAACGTCTATAGGGTCGCCATTTATCGTCACCATCCGAGAGACGCAACCTGGGGTTTGATGAGCAGAGTTCTAACCACAAGATAAAGGCCCCGTAACATAAAGATTTTACGGTTGGTCGTTCTATCGATTGATTACGGAGTCGTACGATTAAACGTAAAATGTTACGGCGCCCAGAACACCTCTTCCCATGAAACAGGTCAATAAAAACATGACACATTTTATTTTAGTTCCAGACGCTCCACTCCCTTTAAACCCCGGGGTGACCCAGGCTATGTAACTGGGTGAATGTGAAAAATGTAGCAAGAAATTACATCGAAACTAGAAAAAAAAATCCAAAAAGGATTCGATACCAATTGACTCAGATTCCCAACTGCTGATTAGGGTTAACTTTTTGAATACAAAATATATCAATGATATAAGAATATTGTTATTTTGTTGCTGAATATAGGTTGCCAAAATTAGATTACCGTATTGGAGTTCAAATCTAATAGATTGTGGATGCTACTGTATCACAAATGTAATATAATTGGGCCGCTGAATGTAATGTAACTTCAAGCAAAACAAAAATAATATGCAGAAATAATTCGTGACCGAAATTAGATTTTCGGGTTCTGATTAGGGATATTAAGGCTAATAAATCACCTAATCGCGCTTTGTGACTGGACGGTAATGTATTCTTAGAGGGGACACAAACTGCAAGGAAATTCTTCGATATGTGAAAGGTTCATCAGTTCAACAGTGAACCTTTTCACCAATTATGATTCAAGACTAGGGATGAGTATAAACGGATATCCGTTCGGTATCCGACCGTGAAGGTCGGATACCGAATTCAAAAAAAGAAGAAAAAAAAACATGGTTGAAGTATCAAAAATCAAAGCTCCATGTTTGCTTGTTTTTTACATTTCGGATAAATCCGATATCCGTCCGTTTTTACTCGGCTCATATCCGGATATCAAAATATCCGGTTTGACTCGGCCCTATTCAAGACATGTTTAAAGACAATTTAAAACTCAGGGCTTCAAAACATATGACTAGATCATTGACTTTCCTAGGGCATGCAGATTACTCTTTACTGGAATATCAAGTACATATTTGGGGAGCTTTCTTTGTGGCCATACGCTACCAAACTTTGATTTTTTAAATGTCATATTTATTGTCAATATCAATGTTATCCCAATTACTGTCTTGCTTTGAAAACGAGTATTACCTTTGCCTTTAAAGGGGTAGTAGGCCTACAGTTTTGGTAAGGCTGAGCTTTAGTAACCATAACCTGCACAATAACATTAAAAACTAATAGTTATAGCTCCACAATGCTCGAAAGGTATAGAAAATTACAAATGACTAATTAAAAAGCCTGTTATCATTCAAAAAGAGCCATTAAAACACAAGAGGGCGCTCTCTAAAAAAGCATTGGTTTTAACCATTTTTAATACAAAATATGCATGTGATGTTTTGTTGAAATAATGATTAAATAGAGAGATCATCAACAACTATTTAAAAACCTCTTTTGAAAATTTTTGAAAAAGTGTAGGCATTTTTTACATTTAAAACAAAAATCATCAAATTAATTTGGGCCCAAGAATTATTCCGATCGGATATATTTATTGATATTTCAGCCGTTTATGAACCGATTTTGATCAAATAAAGTTTATTCTGCCATTAAAATTGTATGCTCTTTCAAATTTTACACTCAGTTTTGCATTACTTCACGAAAAAAAATATTTCGTGCAGCGCCCTCTATACCAAATCTGAACTACCCCTTTAAATTCCATGTCGGCTGCTATCAAGTACACTGAGAAAGCCAATGCTGAAAGGGTGCATTCATGGCTTAGGATAGGATCAAAAGTTATCCAGTGGATGCGAATGATATTCAATACAGGGGGATAAAATAACGGTCTCTTAATGCTGTGGATCAATTAGCCTACATAGACAGTGTGTCATTAGACAAGGGACAACATCCTCTATAGCTCTGATCAAGGGGCATGTTTGCTTTTAGAGGCATGGCTGGGAATTCTGAGTCATGCACGTAGCATCTTATTTGAAAACGCACCTAAAGCCTCTTCTTGGATACAAATTTAAAACAAAAACTATTATATGCATTATTTTCAAGCTACCATGATCTATGCGTTTCCTCCGAAGGAACGTTAATACTATTGTTAGTTTACCTCGTAATTATGTGTGTGAACTTGTTGCAGATATAATGGATAAACTTGTATACGTATTGTGTGCTGCAGATTCGGAAATAGGGTTGATTATGAATCATAATTTCTTTTCCACACACTGCAACCGATAATCGATAGCTTTTCTGTGAAACACTGACTTCTCTTGAATGTTGAGGCCACCTCTTCCATAATTGATGCTGTAAATCCACACTATTAGTCCCACGTGTGTATTTTCGCGTCAAAAGCAACAGCTGGACACTCGCACCGAATGATAAAACGAGAAATATCACAACAGGATCGCGATATACGAGTAATATTCATCTATCTCTGTCTGGGTCACGCTCATCATCCCGCCATTACGTGAAATTTAACCCTTACGATGCCAAATATATCGTAGAATGCGATATGTAGGTGTTTTTGTGTACAAAATGGTGCAAGATTGAACCTCTGGTACCGCTTGTATTTTATGGATTATGAGCTACTGATATGATAGCAGCGTCAATTACCACACATGTCACGCAAGATGGCGGGGTCACGTGGCAAGTTCAAGGTGATAAATCATACATTCATCGACCTTAATAATATACACGGTTTTCACACTAATAACCGTTCGTCACCTGATGGTGATTTGTTAACATATAAATCAATTCCTTAGTTCATTCATCATTCATTTGACATAGTTTGTAAGGAACTTAATGATTTAATTAGGACTAGTCCTGATAGTGAACGAAGGAATACAAATTGTCGCAAATCTGATAATAAGTCACTTAGTTCTAGAGGCGTTTTAAGCGGCGACAATTTCCGCTATTAATTTGTATGAACATACAAAAAATGTCTGACCCTAACCAAATCCACTAAACCTAATCCTAAACCTAACCCTTGAGCCCGCCGCATACTAAACGATACGATTCCGATACGATTGAGGATCTGACCAATAAAAAATACAATCAATTCGCTACCACTGTTTTAGTTCAGATACGCAGTTGTTCGTCGGATCGGAATCAGATCGTAGACTAGTAGTGTGCGGTGTCTAACTTTCATTAGAACTATAAGGTGAAGTCTCTAGGGATAAACCCTCGATCAGAGCAAATGTCACCGGAGCATTATTCTTGTGCCACGAGTCTCTTCCGTCAAACCACAGAGTTCAAATCCACGGTTGTACCTACGTGGCACCGCGTTTATAAATCACCTGTCAGTCATCATTTACCGATGGATTCATACCCTATCGGGAAAGGTGAGGGAAAACAGCGTGATAATTCGCAAATCGTCACTCATCATTTGCCGTTTGAATTATGGCCCAGCGAGAACACAGGAACGCAGAGTCCCGGAACAGGAACACGAAAATAATAATACAGGAGCGTGATAACTCACACATTGGTAGTCAACATGTGCCATTTAAATCAAACCCTAACGGTATGTGTGCGGGATAACAACATGATAATTCACGGATCGGTAATCACTATTTGCAATTTAGATTAGAGCTTAACGAGAGGTGTGGGGGAAAACAGCATGATAATTCATCGATCCCCTGCCACCATTTGCCATTTCTAATCGATGTCTAGCGAGCAAGGTGAGGAATAACAGCAAGTGATCGTCAGTTATCATTTGCCGTTCTAAATCACGACCTAGCAGGAGATGTGCATTGTTCATAAATGGTCCCGGAGGCGCCTTGTGGCGTAGCCCGCTGCGTTTGCACTGCGTATTTTACACGATATCATCCAGTGTTTCTTCGACGCGATGGGGGTCCATGTTTTGTCAGGGGGTCCATGTTATGACAGGAGATTCGAGGTCTTTAAAGGGTCTATAACGAACCTGCATACCTTCTCAAATCGGCTCAAATGTAGCTAGATAATGGTGCATCCTTTTTCTTTACATAAAAACAGTGACCAGGGGGGGGGGGTTCTATAAAATATAGTAGCTCCTTGCTGTTATGAAAATCGAAATCTTTACGATTCTTCTCACGGCGTTCTGTGACCCATTAAGAGCAAACGAGATGTGTTTCCTTAATACAGCTGCGGTCATGTTGAGTTACACAAACCAGCGCGGTGCGAGTACCACGGCTGTCGAACCAATGATAACACAGACTTGAATTTGAAATACATAATTCCATGATAAGACCAATGGCCACTGATCAAACACTAAGGAAATTCCATGATAAGGTCATTCAAGAGACCTGCTTTATCGAGGGATCAAACATAATCTCAAAGACCTCTCGACATCAGGGCGCCTTCGTGCGGATTTTCACTCGACCTATTTACATCAGTATCTCCATATCTTTTCAAAACACAGTTAATCTACGTTTAATTAATCTAGATCTGGTTCGTTCTTACCTTAAAATTAAACATTAACTGGAACATACCTTGAAGGCCATACATTGAACATACCTTGAACATACCTTGAAGGCCATACATTGAACATACCTTGAAGGCATACATTGAACATACCATGAAGGCCATACATTGAACATATCTGGCTTGAAGTCAATACATTGAACATACCTTACACATAACGTGAAGACCATACATTGAACATACTCTGAAGGCCATACCTTGAACATACCTTGAATGCCATACATTGAATATACCTTGAACATACCTTGAAGTCAATACATTGAACATACCATGAAGGCATACATTGAACATACCTTGAACATACCATGAAGGCCATACATTGAACATACCTTGAAGGCCATACCTTGAAGGCCATACCTTGAACATACCTTGAAGGCCATACATTGAACATACCATGAAGGCTATACATTGAAATACCTCGAACATACCTTGAATGCCATACCTTGAACATACCATGAAGGCCATACATTGAACATACCTTGAAGGCCATACCTTGAAGGTCATACCTTGAACATACCTTGAAGGCCATACATTGAAATACCTCGAACATACCTTGAATGCCATACATTGAACATACCTTGAACATACCATGAAGGCCATATATTGAACATACCTTGAAGTCAATACATTGAACATACCTTGAGGCCATACATTGAAGATACCTTGAACATACCTTGAAGGCATACATTGAACATACCTTGAACATACCATGTAGGCCATACATTGAACATACCTTGAAGTCAATACATTGAACATACCTCGAGGCCATACATTGAATATACCTTGAACATACACTGAAGTCCATTCATTGAACATACTGTAAATACTATCTTGAAAAAACAAACATTGAACGTACCTTGAAGATAATAAATTGAACAGATCAGCTTTGAAGGGCACACCCGTCCAGCTCAGTTGCAGCTTTTGATTTTGAAGGTACGTTTTTAGATCGGTAGTCGTGTCTATAATTATTTAAAACACAGTTTTGATAAACATTTTCTTTTAAATTTCATTGTCACATGGTATAAGAGAATACTGTATAACCTTCCATTTGCCTGGTTATTATTCACTAATTGATGAATAGACAGAAAGATGAAGCAAACATGATAACGACGGATTGCATTTAGATCAAGTTAGTCGACTCGACTGTCTGTAGTAAGTAGACAATAAGTTTATAAGGCTGAACTTATTTCTATTGCCTTTTCCTGAGAAGATATTCCTACTTCACTGCTGATAATGATAACGACCACAATCATTCATTCCGATTAAGTTTTATCTTTCCTATAATATGTCAGTAGTAGGGATTCTGATTTGACAGCGGTCATAATAATTCCTTCAATATACCTAAAAAGAGCGATAAGATAAGAACATTATCGGTTCAACAAAATAGTCTCTACATTACTCATCCGGCATTGATAACGGATTGACGAGGTCTCTGTATTGGACACCCACATTAACTATGTTTACGCACCGAAAGTCTTCTTGTCTTTAAAAAGTAATGTAGTTTTTGTTGGAAACGATCGAAACTTTCCTTTTGCTATTTGTAGAGCTTTCTTTGAGACTGAATTGCCATCGCCATACCTAAGACCAAGCCTAAATTTCATGCGCATCGGTTAGGATTGTACTGCTACATCCTCTCAGGGTCTTGTATTTATTGTTACAGAATTATATTTCACATTACTTCCGTAACGTCATGTTCCTCATCAAATGCAACCACATGTTGTTCATCACAGTAACATGAGTACAGTCTCAAAGTTTTGAGATGCCCATTTTTGAGAGAAAATGATTCTTTCCACAGCCTCAAAAATAATTATCACAAATTTCTTATTTTTTGACAGGTTACGCATAAACCAGTACTTAATCGATTGTCCTCTTCATCACCATTATTTAAACACAACCTTTTTTCAGGAGGTGCAGTCGACCTTTAAGAACTTAAACAGCAAGATTTGCTTTAATAGATCGAGAGCAGCTAGTCCTTGTTGGTGTAGACCAATAACCGGCCTGTCACCCCGTATCCGTTGCACTGCAGTGTGATCAGTAGGCAGCAATCAACAAGATACACATCCCACCTTGAGCTCACAGCTGGAATTTTATATCATCCCAAAAAAAATTGTGGGAATGTCAGGAATTTATCACAAATATGCCAGCAAAAAATAGGTGAACATTACAAAATACTACTAAATAAATCAAACATACGTGATAATACGTGCTAATGTATACCACTCTGAGATATATAATCAAAACATCACGTTGTCTTTGAGTATTTAGATGACAGCCATGTTTACAAATAACAAGGCATAATATTGCTCCATATCGAATCTGAGGATTATGGTTATAGCTTAGTGGTATTTTGATAATTTCCCTGTCAGTTTAATTTTCTCTTAACCCTGATTTGAATTGGTGCCAACATCTGAAAACACTGGTATGGTTTATAGCGCGAATATATGGCAGTACCTGTACCTAATTCTCACATTATATTTTGAATTTAGTGATGCCAGTGCGTAATTCAATACAAAGGGCTGAATTGTCAGTTATTAAACAAAAAAAGAAGAATCCAAACGATATTGAAATTTCCCACACAGTAATGATAATCTGTATGCTAATATCTAGTTACTAGTTAATTAGAGACGATTTGAGCGTCTGCAAGTCCCAGAATCACTTTCATATCAATTCTGAAAGATACACTAAATTGCTTGAAAGCGAAACAATGAAAGCTGGACAGCGACTTTTCAAGAATTTCTTTATTGCAATACATTTTGTGTCTCCTCACAAATACTAAAATCCCCACTTTATATATGCAAGTTCCACAAAAATAATGCAGATTCATATAACGGAAAATAAATCTGAAAGAGGCCTCAACTAACGACCCATTTCCTACAAATATAACAAGTTAAGACCGGTTTCCCATCTTATAAAACAAACACAAAGAATAACTAGATATCTAGGTTTTTAGGGTTTATTTTTTAGACCCCATCTCATCTGTATAATGAAAACCTTACCTCGGTGCTGATTAAAGTAGCCGAACAGGAGTTATTCTAATCAGACCGCCCGAATTATTTGGCCTAGAAATCATGAAAATAATCTGGAAACGGTTTACTTTTGCTCCTAAACTTGAACTCTACCTAATACTGCAATCATCCCAACCTTATGAGGAAGGAGATGTTGAATTACCTCTGCTTGTTTTGAGCAGTTGGGCGAAGTCAGTGTTAATCTAAATAAAGGGGTTAAAGAAGGCAAAGAGGAGGGGGCAAAAGGGAGGGGGGCAAAAGGGGGGACAAAGAGGGGGCAAAGAAGGAGCAAAAAGGGGGAAATAGGGCGAATATAGATAGCAAAGAGGAGATAAAGGGAATTAATTATGGGGCCAAAGTGGGCCCAAATAATGGTGGTGTCATAATTGTTTTTTACAGGGAGTGTACAAAACGGGCCCATGGTATTTACATTTACCTTAGTATCGGATCTTTCAGACAGATATCAATAGACGAAACGTAAGACCACTAGTTTATGGTAAGACGAAGAACTACCAAAAATTCATATAATCAAGCCCATCAAGATCAAAGAAAGGAATATTGTAAGACAAGCGTAGGATAGATATTTGTTACT
Source organism: Echinarachnius parma (assembly GCA_037951105.1). Taxonomy (NCBI): domain Eukaryota; kingdom Metazoa; phylum Echinodermata; class Echinoidea; order Clypeasteroida; family Echinarachniidae; genus Echinarachnius; species Echinarachnius parma. The sequence goes on along the minus strand of JBAMJV010004012.1, from coordinate 31,751 downwards.
AAATAATTGTAGTATGTTTAGACTTATTCTGATATGTATCCATTGTCAACCGAAATTAAACTTGTGAAAATACAATATTAGTGGTATTATAAATATAAAGACTGGGATACTTTAAAAAAGGCATATCACAATGTTTAGTAAAGAAACAAAACACTAACATGACTTGAGTATGTTTAGACTTAGTCTGATACTCATCCATTGTCAACCGAAATTAAACGTGTGGAAATACACAATTAGTGGTAATTTGATATAAAGACTGGGGTATTAAAATCAAGGCACAATATTCATGTTTAGTAAAAACAAAATGCTAACATGACAATAAAGGGTATCCTACAAAAATAAAGAACATAATCCACAGATGATGTCTCGGGAAGAATGATCCTAATGATCCGGTTACCGTAGCAAAACCATCGGAATCAGCGTCAAAAGGATGAAAATAAACAAGACTTCCCGCTGATTTGACAAAAAGTAAACAAACCATATCCACTTTGTACGCTCAGTGAAAGATGTCCCGGTTATTTTTCTTTCAAATCGGGGTCATTTAAGGGCACCGTAGTTTATTCATCTTCGTTGCCTCAGATACATTTTTGACCTGTTATGTCTTCTTGTTTAAATCGGCTGTCTTGCTTACATTTTACTCAAAGAAAAATAGTACACATTAATTTAGATTTATTATAATGTACAATGTCTCCTTTTTATTTCTCCTTTACACTTTCAAACATGGTAAATTCCTATACAAAATAATTGCATCAGATAATAATGTACTGCAACGAAATATATATCTGTTCAAATTAATATAAATAAGGCGGTATGAAAACAAAACACATTGTACATATATTTTGTAATAATAATTCCAATGAATTATCAAAACATTTATTTCTTCCGAATTAACATTTCATGGAATGTCTGTTAAAGTGATCCCTGTAAAGTGTCAGATATTGCACAAAATCACAATTGAGACTTCAATCCTATATCAATATCATTGTAAAATACAATTGAAAGATTTGTGAAAGTTTGAAAGAAAACGAACACTGTTCACCTAGTGAAAAAAAAGAATATTGAGTTCATATTTTATCACCGAATACTGATGTCCTGCCGTAGATGATATCCGCACCCGTGTATACAGACGGTACAGAATTTGCGCGCGCTCGGCTCAACAGTCGGGTACATCGACTCGTTGCGATGCCCTGTCTATCAGGAAGGTTTCGGCCACTCCGCCGGCCCGGGTCCGTGATCGCGTGGCGCGCCGGCCGGGCGTGTTCAGCTACGTCAATTGTACTTTTTACCAAAACCGTTGGGCAACGGTTTTGAGATGATGATTTTCAATGATAATTATCTTCATACTAAAGGGACATAAGCTAAACAACACGGCAGAAGAGAAACGAGGAAGCTCCAAGTAATTTTCGTGGAGTTAGACACTTTACTTGGATCACTTTAAGCTGTTTTTGCTTGATATGATTATGTTTGGCAGAACCAGTATTTTCATAAAAAATACACGTTCTTTGTCGATACGATTGACTCTACGATGGCCAACCAAGCGCAATGAGTGAACAAATTTTACTTTTAGGCGAGAAAGTTTCAGCGGAAATCTGGTAGCATCGGATGTTATGAAGATATCAATTGAGGTCATCTCTACGCACAATATTTCATCATCTAAACATGATTCATCTAAACACCTTTTTTACAGATTGGACTCCAGCCAGTTAGCACAGGTGAGACGTGGACTTGGTAATTGAGGTGAACATTATCATCAACACCAGTCTCAAAACGCGCTTTAATAAAGGGTCACCATAATAATATTGCGATTGCTGTCTATACCTAGAATGAAAAGAAGCATGTTATTCTTCAAACTCTGCTACATAAACATAGACATAACATTGGCATGTGTGTAGCGCCTTTCCAACGTGTTATAAAGTACATCAGATACAACGAATAATAAGTACCAATATAATCATAATTACCAATATACAATACAATCCGTCGATACAAACTGTATTCATACACAAAAACTGGGTTTGCAATTATATAAAACAAATACGTTCGGTGGTTAATCGTATTAAAGACACCATTTTGAATAGACGCTTTACACATTTGTATTAGTTATACGTACATTGATTATGGAATTTTTGTTATTAAGAAACACATAAACTAGCGTTATGTTGACTCATTATTGAGGAAGAAATGACCTGCATATGGAACGGTGTCACTTTAACACATTTTTAGATAACTTGAAATTCAGTAGCGCTGCCCCGCAAGCACATTCAATTTGTCATCATCATTGATCATTAGGAACCTGCCGGGTAGAGAGCGGTCCGGGCGCTCTAGGTAAAGAGCACTATCACCTGTGACATGTCAGCTATTTCATTGGCGTAGCCCGGGAAACTCTTAAAGTGGGGGGGGGGGGGGGGGGGGGGAGTAAAGGCAAATGGAGGATAAAGGCGTGGGGCAAGGGTTCTCATGAGGTGAGGGTTGCATGTCGGTTGTGCCAAAATGATACAATCTGTGCTGCTATGTATTTCTTGATCCCTTTTTGGTCCTTATGTGATAGGCATGCACGGACAAAGCTCGACAGTGTGGGCCAGAATTCAAAGAGGGAGCAGTTTCGCACCTTGACTCTTCTCCTTTAGCTTCTCCAATAAAGCTATTTACTTTTCGCTGCTGTCTCGCATCACTCAATAAAAGTGTGCTCCTTCCGTGCGCTGCACACGGTGTGCGGACAGATGAATTACTCGAAAGGGGTGAGCGAAATTATCCCTGGGTCATGCATCGGTATTTTTACATCGATGGGTTCATGTCATTCGACAGTGATGCGTCCTACTTTTGACAACATAATCGTGATCATGCTTAGCAAGAATCTCTTAAAAACAAGAGGCATCCGGTGTCTTAGACTTAGGGTTTAGCGGCCATTATGTTAGGAATGTTCCCCCGTATTAGGCTTGTACTTTAAATAGAGGGGTAGTCTTGTTCCAAATCTAAAAGCTAATGTACCGCAATGTTTGTCTATGTCAGTCACGTCATGATTCATTAATCATGAACTGCAAACGATGTCTACTCGGCATCTTAGAAAAAAAGCAAATCAAACTTTCCACCAAGAAAATTAATCAAATCAAACCAATGACTAAAAAATTATTTAAAGGTTCGATGCTTATATGTGTGTTTCCAGAATGTGACTATAGGTAGTATGTACATAATCTGATATAAATACAATTTGTTAGAATTATGATATTAAATTGATTAAAGGGATAGTTGAGTGTTGGTAAAGAGAGTACAGTTTTTGTCAAACTGAATTTTAGTAACCAAAACCTGCACCATTTCATTACAAACTAATAGTTATAACTCCACCATGCTCGAAAGAAATACAAAATTGCAATTGACTAAGTAAAAATCCGGTTATCATTCAAAATGAGCCGTTACAACTCAAGAGGGCGCTCTCTAAACACTCATCGGTTTCAACCATTTTAAATAGAATATTGTGCATGAGATGTTTTGTTGAAATAGTGATTAGATTAGATTAGAGAATAGAGAGATCTAGTTAAAAACCTCTTTTGAACATTTTTGAAAAGAGGAAGCATTTTAAAAATTTCATTAACGGCTAGTTCAAAATTATTACAAATGGATATGTTTATGGATATTTCAGCCATTTCTGAACCGATTTTGATCAAATAAAGTTTATTCTGTCATTAAAATTGTATGCTCTAGACAAATTTGACACTCAGTTTTTCATTATCTCACAAAAATGTTTTTTTGTGTAGCGCCCTCTATACCAAAACTCAACTATCCCTTTAAGGCATATCTTTTAAAGATATAAACAAATAACTTACCCGATAAGATGATTTGCTATAGTCATTATAATAATGGATTTGACCGTATATAATATCTATGACTTATCTTTAAAGAACACAAATCGGCGATATGTTTTTTTTTTAAAGATAATGAGTTGAAATTGTTTTCATAACTTACCGATAAGATGCTTTAGTACAGTCCTTATGCGGAATTTGACCGTAAAGAGTACGCAGTTGATAGTTGCACCATGGCGACACTGTGCGCTGTATATACATTTCGGTCCCATTGCGCATGTTGCAAGAAACCTGTTTTGATACTCTATATTCACACCAGTTGCCGATCCTGAAAACGAAAATAAAAATGAAAGAAATTGTTAGATTTGGTGCTAAAGATCAAACCAATTGTTAATTGCAACAATTCTCGAAGGCATATGAAGTAGATTATTCACATTGCGAACATGTACGTTTATATAATGAAAATGGACTACAATAATGAACATCTGGATCCGTTGATCTGAAATAAATCATAAGAAATCATTATCATATATAATTATGAAACAAAATATTTTCGGAAGGGATTCTATATACTAAATCATACTCATAAATATATAATTTACATCAGTGTTCAAAGGAAATGAAATAAATATGAAATAAAAACTTTCAAAGTAAACAACAATGCAGTGATTCTCGATTATCCAGGGTACGGCTGCCATGTCAACGTTTTGGTCTAAGTAATTTACAGCCTTTATACAGCATGTACAGGAAGTGTTTGAAACTTTGAATCATTCCGAAACAATAAACAAAATCCTTCCAAATTGCCCATTCATTTCCTAATTTATAAACATAAACAAACACGCATAATACATTTCCATTCAAAATAAAGAAAGTCAGGAAGCTGAGACATTCTTACTCAGTATCACTTGAGCTTTAGTATAAAGCAGTTTTTAGCATCACACTATCTTTGTGAGTTGTGGATGAAATTGTTATAATCAGTTTACTATTGCAATGTAATTTCCTAGCGGTTCCACGCCACGGAGACGTATAGTAAAACATGTTCATGCCCATGGGTTTATACTATAAGTATGTTTTGTGACGCTAGCTCATTCATCTCTGAGTGTACGATAGGCGTACCGTTTGATTTATGCCAGGGGCGGGCGTATGTGGATTTTGGCTGAACTTTATTTTTGCCTTAAAGGCTAAAATAATGATTTAAAACGACTTTACATTCAGTTTCCTGCCTGAATATAATGTGATTTTTCCCAAATATGAGGTAATAGGCCAATACATTTGGCAGAATATTGGTTATTCTAAAACTATCGGGGGAGGGGGAGGGGGGGGGAGGGGGGGAGGGGGGGAGGGGGGGAGGGGGGGAGGGGGGGGGGGGGGGGCTTTACCCCTATATAGCCCCCATCTCGTACACCGTCTGTATTAGTGTACATTACGGAAGGAACACGTACATGGCTTCTCAGTCAACACTTCGCGACATCGTGAAGTTTCTTCCCGTTCGCCAGGCCCCTTCTTTTTACCCCTTTTATCCATGCCTCCTTCCCCAATCCCACTCTCCCCTTTTCCGGTGAGGATGCTTCTGTTTTTAGACTAGCGCCAATGTTCATTTTTGTTACTTTCGGTCCACGTTTTCAGTTTGGAAAGTCCCCACCCACGAAAATAATCATAAAGTTTCCTTTCCCCACATCTAGTAAGTCACCTTCTTTATCCACGCACCTTCCCCCATCTCACTCTCCCATTACCCGAACAGAGGAAATCCATTTTTATCTTTGTCCACCAATGCTCCTTTTCAGTCTGCTTTCGATCAATATTTTCTGTCTGAAAATGTGCGTGGATAGTAGTCGATCCGGCGTCGATCCTTATCATTATGATCAACTTCATTGTTATAATCTATTGATACACATTCAAAAGAGCGTGCTTAATATATACTCGAGTTATTGTTGATTTGCCCACAAACAGCGGTTATCGAATTAATACAATTGGCGAAGAATATTGTTAATCACAGCAACAACTGTTTCGAAACATGTCTGGGAGCCTGGGTTCTTAGGAAGGTGAAGGCTTTATAGTGAGTCAGGACTTCAAGTAGTGATATAATCATGATAATGTTGGCAAATTGACTTGGATAACTCATCTTTCAACAGTTACTGTCATCATGATCATACAAACAAAATAACCAGAATTATACCATTTTCTCATTATCATTTGGATTGATGACATGAGTAGCATTGTAAAATTACATTTTTAAATGCGCCATAAGATTTTTGTTTTTAATTTTGGACGACATTTTAATAAAACACTCTCATTGTAAAAAAAAATTAAACTACATAATTATAGAGCTAACAACAAAAAGTTTATTTTGAGCATATCCCACATATTTATAAACGAGACGATTTTAGAGTGAATAAAACACAGTGAATGAGTCAAAAGAGCAATATGTTTACAGATTGCGGATGCAACTCTTTGACTAATCACTTATCAAAATTAATCCAAGGATAGGTAGCCTATAGATCGAATTGTAATTGCGCCCCTCGGACGGTTTCCAGGAATTGAGGATTCATCGAAAGTCACCAAAGATCTAAGTTTGCAAGAAAGTGCGATTGTGCATGGGCACGTGGTCATTTATTATATCATATAGCTCCTTTATTTGTTAATGAAAATATGTGTTGGGGCTTTAACAAAAATCAAAACTACGACCATAAACTAGGTAAAGTGAGACCTCATCACGATGATCAGAAGTTAAAAAGTTGTCCATGTTGCCAGTCAAATACGGGCATACGAGCTTCAACGCAAAATTGCCTTCAAGTCGAAAGTTCGATTTTCTCAATGGATAGGAGTATACATTTATTTAGGCTATTGGACAAGTTGTAACGTCTCCTCTGTAATGCTGGCTCAAACCATAATACGACATGCTCTCCCTGAGTCAAAGAACGCAAACTTCCTGTACCCAAACCGATATACCCTGCCCCCTGTCACCATGTCCCATATCACACCTGTGAAAATGAACAGCCTTCGTCAATGTTGCTAGACAGATGAAAGCAAACTTAGCTACAGTACAAACTTCCTTTCATCAATAGTACTAATAACTTGGGAAGCAGAAAGATAATAGAGGTTTTAGAAGATATCAGCTGTCCTGTTATAGTGACAGAGGGCGCTGCCTTTGCCTGGCCGCAAACTTCAACTACATCATGTACAAACTAAGCTGTCTTAATCCAAGGAAAATGGAAGATAATATTCTTGTACAAAAGATTGTAAGTCTACATCTGTGTCATGTTTGTGGCTATGTTGGATCACACAACATACATCCCAATGACCATGAATACGGTTATGATCCGCGCCGCCCACCTTGACACACCTGTCCCATAAATAACAGAAGCGCAATGTTCAATCTTCTTGCCAGGCAGACACACTCCCAACACCCCAAAACAAAGCAACCTTCCTGCACTTGAACCAAAGGTACCATATTATACAACTTTCGTGGAAATGATCCCCGTTGCAGAAAGAGATACAATTAATTGTAAGTCAGATCATTGTGTTCTAAATGCGTAAATCTGATTTTGGTTGAAAACGCACATTTTCTGACTTACAATTAATTGTATTAAAACCTATACAATCGATTGTATCTCTTTCTGCAACGGGGTACATAAGTATATTGGTCAGGCTTTTAGAGGTATCGGAGGTAGATACTTCCCCCTTTTAAACAAATGTTATTATTGCAATTTGCGTTGCACGTTTCTTCGGCGTTAAATGTTGGCTTACACACCCATTATTGTATATGCCCTCCTTGAATCAAGGATACTTCTACGTACAAGTATAGGTTCATGGTACAACTAACACAAACTTTCTTTATCATGTTTATCTAAAAGAATATAAATACCCCTTCCTTTAATGTCCTTCTTGCACAACGTATGCACCTGTCCTGTGATTGACAGGGGTACAACCTTTGTCCGTTGCCAGCTCCAGACAGACCGTCCAACTCAAAGCCGGAAGTCGCTATCTGTCCTCGCTCGTCCCGATGTATATCAAGATCGCTGGGAGGTCACAGCCATTGAGCACGAATCTTGGCACAGATGAGGAATCGGCAAACCTTAGCCAGGGTATTTTAAACTTTAAAGGGATCTAGTAACATTGTGCAAATCCACAAAACTTACTTAGAACTCTAACGGTTCTCACATACGTTGTTATTTTCGTATCACCAATAGAAGCGTGGAACAGTTTTTTTTTTCTCGAATTTACCTTTCGTTAAAGAGAAATTTACGATTTAAGTGTTTGGATTTGTTATCATCCACTGGAAAGTTATAACTGTGTACAAAGTCAGTGCAATGAGGTAGCGAATATCAGTTTGCAATTTCGCTCATTGCTCCGTCATATAATTATACATAACGTCCGTTTATAACGTGACATGTTCACACACTACTCAGTGGAAATAACAGATCACAACAATACACATTTTATCAACCAACTATCACTGTTTACACATTTCAACAAAGTTACTAGACCCATTTAAAGGGATGTTTTAGTTTATGTTGATTGTAATATAAATCTTTGTTATTGGTATCTCAGGTTTACATGCCGGAGTGTGACTTTTTCAATCCACATTTTTTCAATGTTGAATTTAGTGGAATTAAGGTTTCCAACATCTTTACAACTATAAGTAAGTGAGGAAAAACATAAGCGGAATCCCGAATTCAGGACTAAATTCCATCGAACTTTTTGGGACATACAACTGTCGCTGGAAGGGTGAAATTGCATGGATATAAAACAGAGGTCTTCCAAAAATCGCACAATATTATCATACTCCGATCTACATTCAATCGTTCAATTGTTCGAGCTTCGCTTTACAATAAATAAGTCGTCTAAAGGTAGAAGCTAATAAAATTGAGATCAAACAACACAATTGTCAGCGTCATTTTGTTCAAGACTAAATTTCATCGACCTTTTCGGGACACTAGCTTGTCGCTGGAAGGATGATATGTACCCAAAGATAACACCACTCTACAATCATCGCCAAATATTATCATAATGATCACTGACCGCCTCTTCACGAGTTGCCTTAGGTGACCAGGCTTGTCATCCAAAGACTAAAAGACGTTTTGATGTTCTTGTTGATCTTTATCAAGTTTGTCATCTGAAGATTACCACTATTTTCGTTGTTTATCTTTTCCGATCAATATCATGTTTTATTCCGTTCTATGAGATGACGAGATTTTACAGCGAAAGCTTTTAGGCTAAAGCAAAAACCAAAAAGGAATCAAATAGTGATAGTGATAAAGTTTGTCATATTAATAACAATTGACGGTGCATATTATCTTCCTTGTTTGATGTGTTATTTGAACATGTTTACTTCTTGGTACTCCATTATATATATCCCCGTTAAAGACAATCGAATAGTTTTAGGATGAAATAAAGATTGAGACGAAGGGTGTTTAGATTGTAAGCTATATACATGACAATAATTATAGTAAAGCGTCATTACATAACACTCTCCCCGTTGTTTTTAATTCCTCGTTATTGCGCCTGTTGCTTCATATCTCATGTAGATATACAAATAAATGGCGTTAAAGGGACTTAGTAACATTGTCCAAATCCTCAAAATCCATTTGGAATTATAGCGGTTCTCTCATACCTTGTTGTATTTGTAATAACAATAAAATCATAGGACAGGTTTCGGTTTTTAAAATTTCCCTTTCGTTAAAAAGATATTTACGATTGAAGTGTTCAGATGTTAAATAATCCAACGGATCGCGAAAACCGTGTACAAAGTGAGTGCAATGAGTTTATGAACATCACTTTGCATTTTTGCTCAATACTCGGCCATATAACGTCCATTTGACTTGAAATTTTCGCACAATACCCTGTGGACATATCAGATAACAACAATATACATTGTATCAACCATTCATCACTTTTTGCACATGTCAACAAAGTTACTATATCCCATTAATTTTCAGAATTCATGAAACAAATAAGAAAAGGCCTGCAAAAAAAACACACCACCTTAACATATACGGGTGAGTGGGAGGATTGTACAACTTTGTATTTTTGTTATCAACGAATTTATGAAATTCTATTTGTATTCTTGCTAACAAACGAAATTACAATTACCAATGAATGAAAACGTAAGCATGGTGAAATTATGGAATAGTATTCCGTTTCTCTGTTTGATGTCATTCTTTGTCGTAGCTGCCTGGAGAGAATGCAATAACCGGAGGCTAGCACGTTTGAAATGTGATGATGGAAAAGTATTTAGTTTCTATGCGTGTTTTTCTTCATTTTATATCTCCTTAGATGTTCGTAGTGGATGCCAAAGTATGATAACCTAAGGATCAAAATGTTTAATTAGTATTATTCCGTTCTGTAAGTTGTATTATTCGTATATCTTTGTCCGTATACAGCATATTAGTGCCTAATGAATAAATGATAACCCGCGGAATGTGAAAGTTGTATGATGTATTGTCTAGTTGGTTTTGAATGTTCATTTAATTATATCGTATCTTATTGGACAGATAAATATATTTTAAAAGTATATGAATGGTGATGGAATATTATTTAGTTTCTTTTTGTTAACTTTGTCAATAAAATCGTACCTTTTTTGCGATATAGTGACTGGCGAAATTATGGTAAACCAATTATCTATAAGGCTTTTTTTATGGAAAAGCATTTATTTTCTTTGTTACTAAATTCGTACCTTCTGTCGTATCTACTTTAATTGCCACGTTATTTGTAGTGTCTAGCGAAAATACAATAAACCAAGGATCAAAACTCCTGATGATAGAATAGTATTTACTGTCTTTGTTATTCGTATATCTCTTCGTTCATATAGTGTCTGGCGAAAATATAATAAGCCCAGGATCAAAAGAGTTGGTGATAGACAACCAAACCCCCTCTCCCGACCACCCAGCCCGTTCGTGTCATGGGGGCACTGAGCACTCCCCACCCCGCCCTAAGGGGTCGGGTAACTTTCACTTGTTTTGCTCTTTGCTCATCGTAGACAGCATGGATGGTGGATCACGAATACAAGAGGAAAACAAATTAATTTGTTTGCTGGAAAATATCCCCTTCGTCCACTGCCGTATGATATCAGAGATCGGATCGGGGAAGCAGCCACCCCCCCCCCCCCCCCCCCCCCCCCAGTATCTAAATATGATATAATGGCTATGTTCATGAAGTGGAAATATTTTATAGTTTTCATGTTTTTTTGCTCTGAAAACAGTTTCAACACAAAGCTTTCTATCATCGAACGTATTTTTGACCTTATATCTAAAATACACAAAAACAGACATTCTGAATTCTTGCATAATAAATATACAATTATTAACTCTTTATTGACTCAACATCACCTGACGAACATTGACGAACAAGAAATCACTTGTATTATTACAAAGTAACGAGATAGTGAGGAATTTAAAACCTTAAATGGCCTACGGGAGGAATTTATACCATCGTTTGGAATAAGTCCAGATTGGTAAGAGAAGATAATGAAGAAAGTCAGGACTAAGTTGTGGACTTAAATTACACTAATACAGTACAGGAGTTTTAATTTTCTATGGCCTTGCTACGAGGGATACGTGCCCCCTTGAAAGTGGCGGAAAAAGAAAAATATGAAATAAAAAGGAAAACCAAAAGGATACAAAATGAAGAAATGCATACAAACGCCCCTATACAAATTAGCCCCCCCCCCCTCCCCCCCCCCCCCCCCCCCTGCTATATACTCCCGTCAGTATTCAGCAAATACTACGCCACTGGCCGTGTCCCATCCTTAACCAGTCAAGTTTAATCTCCCAATCCCAGGAGAACGTTTACGATATTAAAGCACTCTGTATGAATTCAGTCCTATTATAGCTAAGACGGAAGGGGCGAGAGGGGAAAGGGGATCATTGTGTGGTTTCGTACCTCCATCAGAACCGCAAATTGGGGACATATAATGGAGGATATAAAACACATTTTCTCATGCGTGTAGGTATGTTCATTCTAAGAAATATATAACACATTGTTTTGCTTTTTGCTCAGGCCCATCTATAAATTAGTTATTGCCCCCTCCCCTCATCGTTCCCCTCCCATCATCGTTCCCCTCCCCTCCGCGCCGCCCCACTTTTGCCCCCGTCGACCCCGACTGTGCCCCTCTATGAATTTGTGCCAATGGTGGTCGTACGGTAATTGGCCAATAATGTCTTAACCCCCATATGAACGATGATGATTTTCCTCAACTCTTTGAACCTGAACTCACCGCTCGCCGCCCAATGAATTGTTTCCCCACCGGGGTTGCGGATTCGCATGTTTTCTTTCGCCACCTGAGCTGCCTTCTGGGGTTTCGGGGAGCATGGGGTCATATTTGTCTAGCTTAGCTCCCCTTTTTAAACTTAAAGCAACATCCATGGTACTTTGAAGGAAAAAAACAACGTTTTAAACCTTTACAAATATAAATCGTATAAGCTATGTAAAATCGTTTTGAAGATCTCGAATTAACTATAGTATTAAAATGTATTGTCACAACACAAGTCGATACGATCATTCGTTAATTGACAGCAACTAGTGCGTAAATTTGGAATTTCGTTTGGGAATCACAGCCACCATAACGTATGGTGCAGATCTTCGGGACATATACGTCTTTTTTAATACAAAGCCCTGAAAATCTCTTTAAATTCCGACCCGCTCGTCACAACTATACTCGTGCCCTCGGGAGAAGGGAGCATCTTGTTCCAGGATGCTACAAAGGTCATTCCCTCCCCTCTACACGCATTACCTGTTGCCCCACGGACCCTTGGGGAACCTTGACCATCATAGTTACACGAGGGTTCTTAACCTATCCATCTCAATAAGTAAGTACCATGTCAATCTAGGAGAAGAAATATATTGTGATCAAAAGTTTAAAATGTTAATTTGTATATGTCTAAATCCTGCTTATTCGCATCTCATCTTAGAACAGTGTTGTGATATATAGATTCTGTAAGATATGACAGTTCGTACCTCCTATGTGAACCTCATCGCGTAATCTTAATTAATGGATGAATAAGGACAATTTGTATGACAGTATATCATTTTGAATTAAGTGCTACCAGCTCGTAATTCAATGCATGCAGCATATAGGCTCGTGTCAGGGCTGAATGTTTGTCCATAAATACCCATATCCATAAGTTTGAATGTAAATTTCACACACAGTATTTAAATACCAGTAACTATTTACTGTACATTTTGAGAAGATTTGAGAGAATCAGCAAATCCCCTCATGGTCCTTTAAACTTGGGCTTGCGCGGTTTTACCTTCACATGCTCTTAATTGGGAGGAGGGGTTTGTTGTTTGACGATTCTATAAACCAGGCACATTGCAGTGATTGCACTGCATGTTGCCGAATGAAATCACAACCACCATCCAGGATGATATAAAAATCTAACCATCTCAATGCCAAGTGTATACAGAACCAAACAATTCCTTTAAATTGCTATCCGCTTGTTGCAGTATCATGGGAGGAGGGGACTTTCGTTGTCACACACGTATACAACACATTGCAATACATGTACTTTAAAAATCTTATCCTAGCTGTACCACTGGATTTACGGCGTTTTCCTCAAATACTAGTGACCAAGCATTGTACATGTATTGTGCACTACTGCTCAATGTTGTACCGAAGTTGATTTAATGTACACACTAATACAAACACAATATTGATGTATAATCTCATTTAAATAGTTTGTGTACAGTATAACGCACACTGAATGCGTCTGTGATGTAGCACCAAAGAGAGCAAAATATGGAATATTTCTTTTCGGGCAAACAAACTCATAAAAACCAATTTATACATAAATGTATGTATTTATAATCTTATTTTCACACACACACTTTGTCAAAATCTCAATTCTGATGACGAATATTGCATTTCCGAAACGTTACAAGCATTCAAGTTTCAACAGCTGCCATATAATGTGAACGAAAGAAAGAAATGGAGGATAATAATGAAGAGCTCAGTTCCAGAAGGCGCTAAATCCACCTTCCATAACAATTGAGTTAACTATATATCTATAAGCTACGTAGCTATCTAGGAATCCACATTTTACGACAAATTACTCACTCAAAATATAGAAAGTTAAATTTTCATTTTCCCATAGGCACGTGTACAAAGTTGGGCAAAGAAACCTATTTTCCTCGAAAGTTGAAAAAGAGGATATAGCGCCTTTTGGAAGAAAGCTCTTCATATGTTTACAAACATTCACGTCTTCATGCTACTTCTCAAAATTGGTCTCGATCGTGTAATCATGTAGCCTTGTAGGCTCGTTTGTAGACCTATAAGCTGATTTCCGGAAATCTGTGGTTCACGGCTCTTTGTTTTACGAGGAAAATATGGAATTGATAGCACCAAAAATAGTACCCCATGCCAAAGGACATAGAACTTCTGGTACACCCCCCGCCTACAAGAAAATAACCGGTGTTATTACTCAAGCAGAGAAGTATTATTACTTGTACCAACGCCTACCATGCATTTGAACTTTCGATTTCACTTCGTAGTATCAGGGAGCTCCCATATCCCTATGGTATACATTTATGTGGAGCCTATTGTATTATTCTGAAGTAAACATAATTATATATTATTTATCTTGAAGGTCAGTATGCCTTTATTAACTACAAAATTATAGCTAAGATTACATCGTTTTACTATTCTCAAACTATATATCCGTTAGCATTTTATTTGGGGAATTTTATTGGATTTATATCAACAAGTTTATAGTAAAGTGTTTAACATATTCGTTCCGTATGCGTATTCAAAACAAACCCATGAAACCAGGGAGGTGGTATTTTTGTAGCTCCCACTTCCCTGATGAAACTACAATCATAAGAGTGGTGGGTATTCTCTTTGTTTGGGTGTGATATTATGTATAAAAGAGTGCTATCATCAAGTACTGTATAATATGTTCGTGTACTGAGATTCTGAAAGGCCTATATTCTATAGTAATGATGCTAGACCCCCCGATGCAGGGGCATGTCAATCAGCAAAAGTCGGCAGTTTAATCTAGGTCACCAAACTAAACTTCTTGTGAACTCTCTTCAGCATGACTTAACTAATTCTGAGATCTCTCGCATGTCCCCAAAGTTCCCTCCCAAACGGTTTTGTACTGTTGCAGAGGATCGCAGTAAATTGAAGCGATAATGCGGCTGCTTTATTTTAATCAAAGGATGAGACACAACAATTAAGATAATCCCGCCCTAAAACTAAATTTGGCATCTGATATGAATTATCCCTATCTTTTTTTTATTAGACCGAATTACTCAAGATTCCAGGGAAGACACAAAGTAAAACCTTTTGTCTACACATACAAGGTTACTGATGAGCCTCATACAAAACAGCCTGTATATTATTAACTGACTATAGAGTCTTATCCTATACCTGTAATAGACGGCCCCTGCTTATAGCGGTTGAGCACAGGCTTTACAGCCATAATACTTCCTACAAAGAACCATCTGCTTTCAAACAAATATCACGAGCTCGTTATCGTCGCTAAGGAGTAAAATCTCCTTCATCCTTATCCTTATTCCAATTAGTAAAGCATTTTAAAGGGCTGGTACAGTTTTGGTAAGGCTGAGCTTTAGTAACCAAAACCTGCACAATAACATTACAAACTAATAGTAATAACTCCACCATGCTCGAAAGGTATAGAAAATTACAAACGACTACGTAAACAGCCTGTTATCATTCAGAAAGAGCCATTACAACACAAGAGGGCGCTCTTTCATACAAAATTATGCATGTGATGTTTTGTTGAAATAATGATTAAATAGAGAGATCATCAACAACTATTAAAAACCTCTTTTGAACATTATTGAAAAAGTGTAAGCATTTTTACAAATTTTTGTTTAAATCATTGAATAAATCTGGGGCCCAGATTTATTCCGATCGGATATATTTATTGATATTTCAGCCGTTTTTGAACCGATTTTGATCAAATAAAGTTTATTCTGCCATTAAAATTGTATGCTCTTGCAAGTTTTACACTCAGTTTTTCATTATCTCACAAACAAAATTATTTCGTGCAGCACCCTCTATACCAAAATTGAACTACCTCTTTAAATCTATTTCTCTTCCAATTGTAGTCACACAGCTAAAATGTCATGACTGGTTGTTGTTTTGTTTTGTATTTGGGAGTATAAGAAGATTGATTGATATTGTCATTGTTGTTCAAATTTAGTTGGATTTTGAAAAACACTCTGAAGTTGGAGGTAATAAAAGTACAGTAATCACAAATCACCCAAAATCTCTCAAACTTTATGTGTGATCGGTCACATTATTTCAAAAAGATAAATTCTATTTGAAAAGTCTCACATGCCCTGTAGGCTAATGGTGTTGCAAAGTAGGGGCTAACATTGCAATATAAAGTGCTTAAATGAAAACACATTTATGTCAAGAAAATGCTTGGGGCTGTAACATGTGCACAGTCAATGATGATGCCCACACCATCACCGGCATTCCGTACAAGCCAAGAGGCACATTTGAAAGCCATTACTGTCGGTGACGATTCTTAATATACATATTTTCTGGTATGTTCAGACTTGGTCATTCTTTCTTGACTTTCAAGACGGTAGAGATGAGTTTGGAAATCATATTCAACCCTGAAATATACATAGTAACATTTTGTTATGGCAAACCGGTTGTCAATGCCATATTATAAGTATCATTTTGATATCTTGAATTCCAGCAACCATCATAGTAACATTTACAACTATATTTAGTAAAAGCATAGACTGAACACGGCTCGAATTACATTCTTAATGTGTTTCTTTAAGCGTAATAATTGTTCGGTGTATTATATAGTTACCGATTTACAGATGGACATATGCAAGTTATACGAGTAGTCATTCAATTAAATAGCTTACATTTGATATCAAGCATGTTAACTTGTGTAAGAACATCAGTCCCTGGTCTGAACACGCCCTCTGGCATGAATGGGAACCCGAGACTCGAGGCGTTTGTGAATCAAGACCTCTCTCATGATCATCTAACATCCTCATCATCTCGGGTCCTACTTCAGGTATGATGGTGGGATGTCATTTGCTAAGTATAACTGCTTTACCAAAGGGATGGTGCATCAAATACTTTAAAGGGACTTTATAGTAACATTGTACAAATCCTCAAAACTTACTTATATAGAACTCTAGTGGTTCTCTCATACCTTGTCATTTTCATATTAACAATAAAAGCACGGGACACGTTTCGGTGTGTCAAATATCCATTTCGTTCAAAATATATAAGAATGTACGATTGAAGTGTTCAGATGTTAAACAGTCTACGAGATAATTTAAGCCGTGTACAAAGTAAGTGCAATCAGTTAGTAAATATCACTTTGCATTTTTGCTAATTTCTCGGCCAAAAACATCCGATTAACGTTTATTTTTCACACATTATTTAGAGGACATAATCAGATCACACCAATATACACATTTTATTAATCACTCATCACTGTTTGCACTTGTCAACAAAGTTACTAGATCCCTTTAACTACTTTACCACAGGGATGAATCGCATGATGGTGCATGAGATACTTTAACTGCTTTACCGAAAGGCGGAGTCGTTTGTGCTTGCATCATGTTGAAGGCATGCAGCTTGTTTAATCATAGACCTATAATACCACTGAAATGAACCATGGTCATTCAAGTAGTGGATCCAAGAATGAAGCACCTCTTAATATATATTATATACCCACATCGACTACATGATTATATACATTTTAATATAAAATCCCCCTTTCTGAATTTGAGACTTTGAGGGAGGTACATTTTTGAAATATGATAAGAACTCATTATCATGAAAAGGTACAGAACATAATTAACAACATGGTATAGTTTCAGGTCGCATACCCTCGTTTCATTTACCATAAAGACGTAAATATCTATGCGTTCCATTCAAAAGTGCATTCATTCATTCATAAAGATTACAAGTCAATGATATTCTACAGTCCCATAAGAGCTTTACAAGAGCCTGGGGAGAAACTATAACTCGACATTGTCAAACAAGAGCCGAGGTGCTATAATTCACGTATAACAAGCACAGCATAAGTTTTATTTTTCCATAAGCGCAGAAGGCGCTCACAGGTATAGATATCAACCTACTTAAATGCAACCTTGTCGTGAATGATAATTATAATTAAAAGAACGTGCAGTTTCTTATTACCTTTTTATTACGGTACACACATTTCTTTTACGTTGACTGAAGAAGTAAATATTATCGAAAATAATATCTCTAATAATCTCTAGTAATATATTTAGCATTAAGTAAATATTAGTTTAGCATCTGCATAATGTTGGTGAATAAAGCACGTGCCAGTCATTATACAATTGGCTCTTGTTAAACGAAGCTGCATGCTTCTTACGGACTGAGCATTATGTCTGTCATGTTACCGGCAAAATCTTATTAAACTATTTTTTTGTATTTCTCATGAAGAAGCCTGCAATTTGATGATTCGTTGCTGTATTTGAACTCGGTTTGTCCCTCAGGCAGGCGCGGACTCACTATAATCTAATGTTCCGCAAGGTCTATTATGCCCCTCATAATTGTGAAGCCATTGACGGATCTCAAATGGCCCAACGGGGAATCATCGAATGAAATCTTCCGTTGCAGAAAGCAATAAATGCCACTTTGGAATATCTGAAAGCAAGACGACACTTGATGTTAAACAAAATTTTGCCTTTCAAAATTTTACTTTGCTCATTATACATGACTGTATAATCACAATGGTATATTTTGAGTTATTCCTTGTACTTTTCTTTATAATTCGGCAGCGTCAATCGTAGATATTCATCTAATTGACAAAATGGAGATATCGCCTTTTGCAACAAAATCTCCTCAAATGCTTCCAGCCAACACGGAAATAATTTCACGGCCCTGGCTCGAAGGTTCCCAAGACTTTCACAGGTCAACTCGCGCGTCGGAGCAGACTTATTATTGACGACTGAAAATATAAAAAAATTTGGATATGAAAATAAAAACAAAACGATGAAATTGATATCTGATTGAATTTCTACTCGTATGTAAATCTACTTAACGTGCCCTAAGTACTTTACAATACGCGAACTGGATATAAAGCAGGATATAAAGAAAGCTAATCACACAAACACACGAATGTAAGTTCAAGGACATTAAACTTGATGTAATATCTTTGGTGCATGTTTTATAAAAAATAAAAAAACAAAAATTTCATGATAATAGATCAAGAGGTTTGTGCTGATTCTGAAAGTGACAATTACTGCCGAAGCTGGACCCCTCAAACTGGAGCCTCTTCGTTTATAGGAGATCCCTTATGCATGGAGTCTGGTACAAAATAATCATATCAGTTATTGCGCTGTGCATGATTGATAAAGTGATCTCAACAGGTATAGAGGTAGGCAAGATTTGTTTGTCACATTGAACAAAATGAGGAAGGAGAAGACAAGATCGATTTAGAAACTGTCCTACTCCTGTTCAAAGTTAAACTATACACTTCTACGAACATCAGTAACCATATATCAGTAACCATTATATCAGGAACCATATATCAGAATCCATAATCAATATCCACATAATCAATAACCATAACATTCAGGACCCATATTTATAAAATCGCACTAGCTTATTAGTTCAGTTCTAAATCTATTTTGGATGATATAGGGCTAATAAAAGTATTAAGCAACATAAAGTTTTCTGAATAACTAACTATGGTTATTTCGGCATTTATTACCTATACTGAGTTTACATTATAGTTGGCAACCAATATCATCTAAAAATAGATTTAGAATGGAACTAAGCTAGCGTGGTTGTAGTGTGAGTATAGCTTGTATTAGACCGAAAAATCAGTCTTTCTCTTCCGTTTCTTGTTTCACTCACCACTTCCAGAGTGATAGTATGACGTCATAATATTAAAGGACATCCCATAACGAAGTGGATTTTGCTGACTAAGCTTGTATCTACTATTTCCATATCTGAAATCAAATGTTTTGCTGACACTATAGTGACATCTGAGCGAACCCAGAAACTCGTCATGAATTGTATCCACAATCAAAATTTATCGTCATATGAATATCTGACGATTAAAGGTCATCACAATCATTATGCAGTATAGACAGGCAGAGATGTCACTGTCATACCGTCAGACTCGACCCCTGATGAACACCGTGGAGGTCAAAGGTCAAGCCTAGATTGGACGCCACGAGCTCATTTCTTGCGATAAAGCGGAGAGATAACACGGAGTAGTAATGGGGATGATGAGAAGTCGACATTCATCATCATCACCAGACACCATCGTTCTGTCTCGAGAACTCTGGTATGCCGCTTCAACATGTGCAATCTTTGCAAGATGTTTTTAGGGTTAGGAGCATGGCGCTCCTTGTTTTTACACGATAAGTACATCTCATTCGAGTAATTGTCACACTGTGGGCTTTATGATTTACTATACATGACTTGGTCGGAGAAAATTCTCATCGCTGCCGGAATGAGTACTACAGAAGTTTCGAATATTTCGATGGACATCATGGACTACTTAATAGCAAACATGATAATTGCAGGTCGTTATTTGCAAGACTCATTGGTAAAAAAAACATAACGAATAATTAAGTGGTAAAGGCAAAAACAAATTATTGCTAGTAGGTAATAATTGAGCAACGTCATTATTACAGATTCATACAGATATTTAATTTTGATGATTTATTATGTTATTGTGTGAATTATTAGCAGCGGCTGACTACTAGTATAACTCTTTCACATTTATCTTAGAAACGCATATGTATCATATCTATTAGAACGTAACAGTATTGTAAGTACAATGTGACTGTTTTAGAACCAATTAAAGTGATATTATAGCCTGTTCTTCAGTAAAAAAAACAATCACGGTGTAACATTATACAGTTGTTAACTGGTGGTGGAGGGAAAAGCACGGAATGTTCCACTCCGAGGGATTTTAAATGCTATTGAGGGAAGAGTAAATAAGTCCCTCGACTACGTCTCGGGACTTATTTTCTTCACGAAATAGCATTTTAAATCCCGAGGGGAACATTCCATGAATTTCCCGACAGCAAAGTTAACAACTGTTTTATCATCTGATTGCCATGTAACAGTGCCATGTAACATCCAAAAATGTTACATGGCAGCTGATGTACTGTATTTACTAAGTCAGGTGATAATCTTCTTTGTCGTATATTCGTTGATCTTGACCGCAATTTACAGACGTCAATCACAACGAGTGTGTGTAATTCGATGCAGAAATCGTTTACTATACTCCTTCGAAGTTAAAAAAACTTGTCACACTGGTATAGACCCAAGTGGGATGAACCCGTGGTATAATTTACACGCCAACGTAATTGATAATCGTCTTTTAATAGAGGCCATATCGGATGTTAAATGTTCTTTGTGATCGATTACGAATGCTGCTGTGCCTGTTATAAACAATGTGTTATTTTCCAACCAACATGAAGAATGAAGAATTTGTGTCAGGTTTGTTCCTGTTTATATGTAATTATACGCAGTTGCCGATGTGAAAAAGTCGGATCCCAATTTCGTTTTGTACTCAAAAGTCAGAGACTGAAATGTTTAGATATATTGTGAACATTGGGAATGGAGAATACATGTGTATTTTCATTTGATAAATCAGGTGAATCAATTCACTTCCACATGCCAATAATATAAACAACAGCAATTACAACGTAAATATTCCACATGGATACCATACATACCCCCATGCCATGGTGGTTTACTAGTATAGTAAAATCGATGTACTGATGTATGTGTATATATTGACTTTCCAATTACTATAATATACAGTCATCATGGACCCTACATCTATGGTCTAATATCATGAATATGGTGCTATCACGAAGCTCCTTGCTAACATCATATCCCAACATAAGTCCAAGGCCCGCCCAAGGGCGCTACCTGCGTGCGAATAATTATGAAATCTAAGAGGGTGTGTTCATTTGCTCATATTAATTGCAATAATTCGTTTTACCTGCGATATTCAAAACCCGACGTATTTAATACTGAAGGTAGGATACAACAATGGCCCATTGGCCAGAAGCCATCAATTTAGAAGACTGCTCCAGGGCATACACCGGTGGGGGAAGGTAAAATTAAATCCTGATCTCAACACGTGAGGTATTTAAAAACGGGGACTTCCTGCAACACACGGTGGAAAAGCTATATAAGGGGGAGGGGGGGGGGGGGGAGGGTGGTGGTGGTCATTGCCCACCTCACCACCTATACTGTATACCAGCTGTAATACATATCTATACCTATATCTATTTTTGGCACACATGGCCCCATTTGTGTACCCCCCCCCCCTTATCCCTGGGCACACCACCATGGAAACAACTCCGTCCGAACCTTGACTGTGACCAATAAGACAAACGGTGGAGAGGAGGGGTTAAAAATACCTAAGTTGGCTCAAGCTTATAGTTTTAAAGCCAAAACATGAGCAGTTATGAATTCATACACAAACACAAAAAGTAGAAAATATAATGTATCAGAGTCTTTGAGAATATGCAGTACATGAGGTTACCTTCAACCAGTTGTGACGGGTGTGTGTGGGGGGGGGGGGGGGGGGGAGAGGGGGGTATTGCGCCCTTTATTGATACCTAAATGACACTCGACCTATTGTAACGAGCGGGCTAAATTATGCATATATCTAGTACAATAATTATGAATCTTTATGTTACGGGGCCCAGGACACCTTCATTGAGCAGATGACTTTGCCATTATTCAGAAAATAATTTAAAACAATAATTGTGGTCTTTGGTTCGAGTCGACTTGATCAAGTTATATAATATCATCCCACCCGGCATTGTTTAGTTGGTTGGTCACATGAATGTACTCAACCTCTCCCCTCCATACAGAACAGATTATCATCGTTCTTATTTGGCAAATGCTGTATCATTGATGATCATCATCATACCCTTATCTGCCCTCCCATGCCCCAACCTCCCCATTCGGTCCGACTCTGGCGGCGCCACTGGCGCGCTGCTTTCCCTACGGACAGACACCATGCAGGAAAACCCAGGTTGCCGAGTGAGCAGCCGGCTTTTCCTGACTCAATAATTGCCTGTCAACTTAACTTTGCCGCCCCCCTCATAGCTCGACGTAAAACGAACCGATTTTCTGGTTGAGTGACACTCACTTAAAAGTTAATGAAACGAAGTTACTGATTGTAGCTAATTACCTATAGCTTGTAACCTAACTCAACACTGATGATAGATATGTTTCCTCATCAAAATAATAGTTAAATGTTGCTTGTAAGTATCGGTTTCCATGGTGGTGTATATAATACGTGTGGTTTACGGGTACACCATGTGAGATGGGTGGATTGGTAAGCCCTGAAAAGGACTATGGTAGTCCTAGAAAGGACTGTTGGTGTAGTTCTGAAAAGAACTGTTGGTATTCTTTCTAGGAGAGTTCTAAAAAGAACTGTTGGTAGTCCTAGAAAGGACTGTTGATAGTCCTAGAAAGGACTGTTGGTAGTCCTATAAAGGACTGTTGGGATAGTCCTGAAAAAGACTGTTGGTATTCTTTCTAGGAGAGTCCTAAAAAGGACAATTGGTAGTCCTAGAAAGGACTGTTGTTAGTCCTAGAAAGGACTGTTGGGATAGTCCTGAAAAGGACTGTTGGTATTCTTTCTAGGAGAGTCCTAAAAAGGACAGTTGGTAGTCCTAGAAAGGACTGTTGATAGTCCTAGAAAGGACTGTTGGTATTGCGAGGAGAGGGTGGATGGTAGGAGGGACTCGACGTTTCGAATAGGTTGACTATCCGTCGTCAGGAGCGTCTCCTAGGACTACCAACAGTTCTTTTTAGAACTCTCCTAGAAAGAATACCAACAGTTCTTTTCAGAACTACACCAACAGTCCTTTCTAGGACTACCATAGTCCTTTTCAGGGCTTACCAATCCACCCATCTCACATGGTGTACCCGTAAACCACACGTATTAAAATAATAGTTGTGCAGAAAATCATTGATTTGTAGATTTATGGTTGAGTCTTATTGCTTACTAATTATCAAGATCGTACCTATGATACGATGGATTCTGTGTGGATGGATTGAATGTCATTGCAATGCAATTTTAAGCACAAAATCGCGAAGATATCAGCGAACTTTAGATCGCAGGGCGTATCCAACGACAACCCATATACCCAAATAGGGACAAAGAGGGGGATGTCCCATGAAAGGGCGACAACCCGTGATCAAAAAATAAAATGGCATTACATATTAGTTTGTATTATTCATTTTGTCTACAGTGGGGCGTAGTAAGTGGGTCGGGGATAGGGTGTAAGAATGTCCACATGGGTTTATATTCCCATTGATCTTCCCACTCACTGCTACTCCACTACAACATAGAAAGTTCATCATACTGTGCAAACCACTTAGTCAGTAGGTGGCCAACAACTAAACATGCTAGTTGCTAAAGCCATGATATATAATCATATACTTGGCAAAGAAGTGCCGAGATGAAAAGTTTGTTTACCCTCTTTTCCACTTTTTTTTGTCGAATTCATGTTCTGATTTTTCAAAATCGTTTTCATACTCGCCGCAAATTAGACGATTGTAACCTGAATCCTGATCGTCACATATGACTCCAATCACAGGGACTCCCCCCACCGGGAAGAAACTGCGAAGACAAGGTTCTACAGAGGGTTTAGAACCGTTAAGTTGTCATGATTTTGAAATTTCTCCAAATAAACTGCGGGTCCTATTGCGATGCCAATACTGTGATATGTTAATAGTTTGGTCTGTCTAATACGTATATAATATTATATACGTAGTATATATCCCATCTTATCAGGCCCCGAAAGTTATGTCCGGATCCCGACGACCGAGTATAAAACTTATATCCCTTCCGTGTTCAAACGCCATTATCGGGGTAGCGTCCGGACAATGTCCGGGCAACTTTTGACCAAGTCCCTGCAAGCCCAGGTAGACAGGAGTCGGAATTAGGTCGGGATAGCGTCCAAGTGATGTATGGGTGACTAAGACTTGTAACCAAGTCCAGCAATGGTACATTAGCGCTACGGTCAGGATAGTATCTAGACGACCTTCGGGTAAATAAAGGATCTTGATAAACTCACCCGGCTAAACTCCAGCATTGAGAAGGACGGTTTCTGTTCAATTTCGATTAATTTAAACCAATCATCAGAATCATACGTGCTAAAAAGATCACGTGCTTGCAAAGGGCATATTGCAATACAGCGTTACCATCGTCCGGAAAGCACGATTGAGTTCAACAAAACAGTATTACATTTATTTACATAGAAGCTAAGATGTGACTTGGGAGTCTCCTAGGCTTGAGGGGGCATGAAGATACCGGCCCAGACACCACGACACCCTGTACCGTGACGGCTCGTGACAAAAGACAATGGATGGAGGCTTCAAAGTATAGCGGATTGCCTGCATTCGGTCGGGACAGTCAGGATGAGCTAGAGGGGTATTTGGGTATAGGGATCAATTTTGAACTTCCCAACTCATCAAGTCCGTAGGATCAATGACTTATGCCCTGCCCATTCAGTGACCTATGCATAGTGACTGTGCTAATTTTGCTTTAGTATAACACATTATGCCTATACGAGCGACACTCGTGTAGAAGAGTGTAAAACTATAATATACACGTACTGTAAAATGTATACACTGAAAATACTTGTCTGTGTTGATATTATGGATTGTTATTTTACATTAAATGGGTAATACAATGTATAATGTTAAGAGTCTTCGTAATAAAGTTCACGATAAACTAACAAATTATGTCCACCAGGGCTCACGTTTTAATTACACCCAAATTGAATATAAGAACGGAAGTCATTGTGAGAAAGGTTTTATTTTTAAATTGTAAAGATGTTATCTTACTCCTTGGCTCTTTAAAGGGATCTATAGTAACATTGTCCAAATCCACAAAACTTACTTTGAGCGCCTTTTTACTATGCCTGTTTGATACCAGGACGTGGACTAGCTTGACCCTACATCGAGTCCACTTCCAAGCTTAAAGGGATAGTTGAGTTTTGGTATAGAGGGCGCTACAATTTGTTTGTTTGTGAGATAATGAAAAACTGAGTGTCAAATTTGAAAAAGCGTACAATTTTAATGACAGAATAAACTTCTTTTTTTAAAAACTATATTTTGGAAATTCCATTTCGTTAAAAAGATATTTACGATTGAAGTGTTCGGATTGTTAATTATCCATTGGATAGTTATAACTGCATGTGCACAAAGTCAGTGCAATGAGTTACCAAATATTACTTTGCATTTTTGCTCATCACTCGACCATATAACTCCCATTTAACATGAAATTTTCACACATTACCTTGTGGACATAATTTTTTATCAGATCCCAACAATACACATTTTCAACCATTCATCACTGTTTGCAAGTATGTCAACAAAGTTTACTAGATCCCTTTATAAAGAAGAGTCACCAACTATACTCTGCGTTATTAAGGTTAGGTTTATAATAATTTGTGGTTTCCCGGCGCTCTTGTGGTACATACTTTGATAATTGGATAGATATCATTGTATCTGAACTATCTACCGTGATTTATAGGTAAAGAGTGCGAGGTCTCCTCAGTCTTCAATCATGATGTCAATTTCGAGCTCTATATCAGACTCACAAATCCGTCACCCATGACAAATTTAAACACTAATAAGTACCAGCGCATCAAATACTCCTCATGCATCATTTTCTGAAGTCATTCTCAGAAAACTTGAAGAAATCGCAAAAAGAAAAATAATCCTTTTAGGGATGACAATCAGGTGACACGATATTATTATTATCTTACGGTACTTGCCCGGGGTATAATCCCTTTATCAGCACGTCATTGGTTTTAGTGAAAGTAAAAGTAGTTTGGTTTAGGTTGATTGATATAGGAAATGATTATGGTTGGTGTTCTGGTATAGACAGTGGTGTAGTGTGGTCGGATTGATTGGGGTGGGGGGGGGGGGGGGGGAGGCACACCGTATGTATTTGTTTATCAGGGGCGTCGATCCTGGGGGGGGCAGGGGGGGCGGTCGCCCCCCCCAATGAAAATATTGGGGGGGCGAACATATCATTTCGCCCCCCCAATAATTCCGAAAATGAGGAAGAAAAAAATCAAGTGATATAATGCCAAAGAGAGGAAAGACACATTTATCAATAATTAATCTTCAAAATAGCCGTTTTCTAGTTTGAAAAGGACTGTAAATCTAATTTTTGCCGCGCGCTTCGCGCGCACACAGTTTCTCATATTGCAAGATTCATGTTGGTCGCGGGAACTCACATTTCGAAATGTGTTGGGCAGTGTAATTTCTCAAACGCACACCTCAAACGCACACCTCAACCGTCATCTATAGATAGCCCACCGTCACAGAAAATAAAATAATCTGAAATATATCTTTCAGTCATTCGGTCCAAATGCGCTGAACGCAAATCATATTGGAATAATTATCATGTCCCCCCACATTTGAAAGTGGTGAAGATTGTCCCCCTCCCTTTGTCATTATGTATATTTGAATCCATACTTATATACTTCATATTACGTGACATTTCTGTCTCAGGTGTGCACCAAATCGCACAATTTCACGCCCCAAAATACAAAAGCTCCCTACTGTGGGAGGGGGACACCCCCTCCCACACCCTCCCCCGCTCGGTCGCTTCGCTTCCCTCGCAATGTCTCCCCTCCAGTTTTGAGAAGTTGTTGACGCCCTTGCTTAGTTTCATGGGAGCCCAATGCCCTAGATTATATCGATGTCTCTATAGTATACAGGATCACGTGGATCCATCTCATGCAAGGCTCAATCTTTTTCTCGCTATGCCCTTTAAAATACGATACGAGTATAGATTCACTATTTTATACAATTTTAACACCCATGATAGGAGTTGCAAATGTCTGAAATCTAAAAGCTTCCGGGGGCTCCGCCCCTGGACCCCCATTATTGTCCAAAATGTGGGTGCCCCCCAAAAAAATCAGGTCTTCGAGCCATGAAGACACTTTCATTGAGCTCATAATAAAAAAACTTCCGGGCATGCCAATGTGGGGCTTTTAGCTCTCTCAGTGGTCACTCTGGAAACATTTTCAAATTTCGCCCCCCCCAATATCAAAAACGGATCGACGCCCCTGTTGTTTATGTTACCTCTTTTCAAAATGAATTGAGGGCACAGCCCCCCCCCCCCCCCCCCCGGCCCCGAGTCCCCGTAGCTTTATATGCCACTGGGTATAGGGTTAGGAACCGTTGCTGGTCTTAGTGGTTTATGAACAAAATATAAGGAGAGCAAATGTCAAGAAAGCAGGACGAATAATTTTATTTCAAAGGTCGCAAACTTGGAAAGTTGCAACTAATATTTTATGCCTATCATGATCATTATATTAATTACACAAGGAATATATTTGTATTCATATTGACTTATACATAAATAACCTTCTTCACGACTTGTGTATAACCTTCAAAAAAATGTTCAACAAATATTTATTTACTTTTTACACCCAAAAGGTGTGTTATATTACTACAACTTCATGGTTATATTCTCCATTTTGTATTATATATACAGTATATTACCAAAACATATGTTACGTGTCTCATGCATTGCGCTTTAGTTCCCTATAATCATGTTATTATAACAGCTTGGCATGCATGTATGTGGGTGTGAGTGAATTTGTATGTTTACGAAGTATATTCTATTTTTATTGTCTAATAATGTGAGTTTACTCATCACGCAGTCTGTCTGTAGCTGCGTGTGATTTCGAAGCCGGAAAAGGCATGGGTAATCAGTCGTTCTATTTCCGATTCTCGTATCGCAAATTTTACTCTCGAGTCTCGATATTGGCCGACTTCCATGAAAGACCCATCCCCTGCGTACATTGTTCTATTCTATTCCGACACATGAATTTGTCATTAAAATAAACAATACAAATATTGTGAACATTACAATACACTATTCCTGTTATGCACGATTGTTACCAATAGATTTGCAACACATAGTACACATGCTATAATAATAGCGCTACAATAACTTTGGTATGTCAAGATCTTAAAGGAATGACATTAACTGGCTGGAATAATGTTTTATTGGTTGAATATAAACAAAAACTATTTGCAATATCATGTTATCACGATCACACATACATTTATTGTTTATCCACGTGAGAAGCGGGGGGGGGGGGGGGGGGTGGAGGGCGAAATCGGACATTATCGACCTTTTAAAATTGTCTTAAGGGTCAATAATATAAAATCTTGTTCAATGCTGTCTTGTAACAAAATTGTTTACCCAGGTGAGATATTGTATATAAATCCGACCATAAAAAATAGAAGCATACGCGATTTTTTTTTTTGAACAGCTGAGCAAAATCATTATTTCAAAGGGTCGAAATATTAATATATTGTTTATGCCGTGTGTAAATTCTTGTAAAAAAAAAAGAACATCGGTAATTGTTTACCCATGTGAGATGGATCGAGGGCAGAAGACAAATAAAAAGTCGACCCAAAGGGGGCAGGGAAAGTGGGAAATGACTTCATGAACTTGATCCATAACGCGCCAAATCCTTTATTCCCATAATCCCAAGAATCCCGCTCCGTCTGCTCGAAGATAAATCATAAATCAATCACTGCATCCGGCCCCTTCTCGCAGCCTGCCTTCATGCACTGCACTGTACCACTCACGGTCAAGTCAAGTCAGACGCAAGATGACGAATAGAAATGCTTTGATTTCTATACCACACGCACTTAATTTTGTTTTTCATCCCCCAACTCTATAGATCTCTGGCAATGTCGTTGACTTGATTGCGACAAGAATGTAGGCCTAACCATAGACCTGGCCTAAATGATTGTGCTTCATTGAGCTCCGCCTTAATATTGGAACGTGTATTCAACCTATATAATTTTATAATACTACTGTATTACTATTGTTTCGAGCCAGACGTAAATGCTCCCGGGGAGTAAAATGTGTACTTTGTGGCATTCGTGCTAGAATTGTATGGCAAGGTTGTGTGTATCTGGTGACCGGTTTTGATAAAAGAACCGTTTCATATAACGCGCTATTTATAGATCGAAGGTGTTATTATTGAACGGAGGTAGTTTTGTGAAGTGCTCTTAGCTTTGCCATAGTACAACCAAGGAGGTATACTTGCTTATACCTCACTGGTACATTGTAGGCTCAAAGAGCGAATTCTAAAGATGAAACTATATATTTACATTTTCGTTATGGTATAAACGTTACATCAATAAGGCCTAATTATCTATAATCTATTGTTTGTACATTAACTCTGCCTCTCAACTATCCAGGGTCTATCCAGGGTAGTAATTTCACTTGTTAACAAAAACTAACAACTTGGAAAAGGAAGGAAATGTTGATTATTCAACAGCGGGAAGAATGGACCCGATAAACACATCCCCGGAAAACATTAATTTATAATCAAGGTTTAATATCACTATTTATGACTTCAAACTATGAATCATTATTACACCTGACATTTTACACATTGGGTATACATCTGCATGTCTACGATATACTACATGAGAAGTCAAATCATAAATGTGCTATGATACAGGAATAAGAGTTCGAGCATTGTGAAGAAGAATCATACTAATTATCAAACCGAATATAATAACTATGAATTCGTGTTTCCTTCAAACATAATTACTATCAGTGACGTAGCGGGGGCTGACTGAAAGGGGGAGGGGGAGGGGGCACGCAATTTATTGGGGATACACTCTATAATTTATAATTAAGTCTTTATTTTTGTAAATGATTTCCGCTCATGTTTTGTATTGTTTTTGTCTAATTACCGAAGGCAGGTGCCCCCGTAGCTACGCCACCGATAAACCAAAATTCATTTCTTCTGGCACAAATTTATGTCTGATATATTTTTTTTCTCACAAAATATTTTACCTGGATCTGCTGCGGGGGTAGCCGCCATTATACGAGACCTGTCCCGAGGCTAGTACGATGTGAAAAAGGAGGAAGATCAAGACCAGTAACCGAGAACTCTGATGGGAGGGGTTCATACTTCCAGCACCCATCATCCCTGGCCTGTGCACCGCCGCCGCCGCTCGGCATCTACTCCGACTAAATCCAAACATCATTCACCTCGTACAGCCACAACTATATACTATTTCAAATTGTTGATCAAAGAACAAAAAATAACTTCGAAAGAGTTAAGGAGATCAAGCACTTGTCAAGAAGAGAAATCAAATTCGCGAGAAAAAAAAAAGAAGGAAACTGAATCACGGCATCGAAAGGGTTGGTCCGAAAGGTCCTGGTAGTTTTATTCCAACTGTAGCATCAATATGACTCGATCGGGAAAGCCAAGTAGCCTAACTGACTGAATGGAGAGAGAGGATACAACAAAACCAGGGACTATAATCAAGTATAATCTCGCGTCCCATTGATGATCGTATCACGCCAGCGCTGGCCAACTTGACAAGCGAGTTAGGTCACTCGTTTAATGAGGCGCGGCGTTTGCCAGAGCTGTAGACTTTCACTGAACTGAACGAAGCTCAAGCTGTGACGGTCCAAGAACCGAGAGCACTTTTCCGCCAATCAAATTCCTCCAAAGCTCACGCCGAGGAACAAAGTTTTGGGGACTGGCGTAGCCATGCAGGGTCAAACCAAAACGGTGGCAAATAGAGGGGGGGGGGGGGGGGGGGGGGGGTGGGAACCGATATAGAATATCGTGATTTCTAATTGCGGGAAACGCCGGGAATCAATAAAAAATGCATTGTAGTATAAATGTCATGGCTTTTTAAATAATGATTATTATAAAACGCATAATTATAACTGAGGGACCCATTACATTTTCCCCTCTGCATTTATTTTGATGAAATCTTGCAGTAAATGTCGAGACTTACAGCTGACCGCGCTAACCAACATCCTGTCCACAAAGCTAACGCAGCTTTGAACAATTACTATCTAGCCAATAATTAAACCCCTTTCTTTCTTTCTTTCTTTCCCCTTCTCCGAATTCTACGCCTTTGTGACATTATAAAAAACAAAACACGTTTGGTCCAAGGCCCCC